>PVIH01003952.1:96352-149612 GCA_004025045.1 Sigmodon hispidus | reverse complement strand
TATTACAAATAATGCTGCTATGAACATAGTTGAGCTAATACCTTTGGAGTGTGAATGTGCCTCTTTAGGGTATATACCCAGAAGTGGTATTGCTGGGTCCTTGGGGAGATTGATTCTCAATTTTCTGAGAAACCTCCATATTGTATTCCAAAGTGACTGAACAAGCTTACAATCCCACCAACAATGGAGGAGTGTTCCCCTTGCTCCGCATCCTCTCCAGCATAGGCTGTCATCTGTACCTTTTATCTTAGCCAATGTAACAGGTGTTAGGTGGTATCTGAAAGTTGTTTTGATTTGCATTTCTCTGATGGCTAAAGATGAAGAGCATTTTTTCAGGTGCCTTTCAGCCATTCGTAGTTCCTCTGCTGAGCAGAAACTAAATATGAAGCCTGTTGAGAAGTGTTTAGTCTAAGCCGTGTTATAAATTCTAGTAGATACTTGATTTCTCTGTGCACATATGGGTTTGTGCACACTGACTTCTAGCAAATGTCACTTGCCCATTTTGTTTTACAATTTCTAATCTACATTGAGATCTAATATTCACAGCTTTGTGGCCTTTAACCTGTTTCCTGCCAAGGCAGAAACCAATGAGGTTGATTCAATTATGAAAATAATAATATTCAAATGAAGTGAAATAAACATGTCTTACATTTAACTGAACACTAAGGAATTAAGTGAATAATTTTGTAAGTATGAAATTGACAGTTGACAATAACATGGAAACATATCATTATAATAACAAAAGAAGCCATTTGCACAGACCTAAAGACTTTGCTTTAACAAATCAGGAAGTAAATATTTTAGGCTTTTCAAAAATTCTTCATCTTTGCTGCTATTACTATTTTTATTCTCTTTCACCAACTCCTCCTCTTCTCTACTCTATTTTTTTCTTTCCAGAGCTTTGTGTTAAAGAAGGATACCAGGATATGGCTGGAAAAAGGAAAAGGTGGAGAAAGTAATATATTTCAAACAAAGACATATTAAAATATTCTATTTAAAAATATTCTCTTTTACAATCCATCCTAATTGAAGCCTCCCCTCCATCTACCGCTCACAACCTCCTCACTCCTCTCTCTTCCAGATCTATTTCTTCCCCATTTTCCTTCAGGAAATAACATGACTCCAAGTGATATCAACTGAACATTGCATAAAATGGTACAGTAAGATCAGGCTCAAATTCTTATACCAAGACTTGATGATGCAACCCAGAAGAAGGGAAACGTTCCTAGAGGCAGGACAAAGAGTCAGAGACAATGAATTCCCATTGTTAGGAGTCTAACATAAACAACATGCTAAACAACCAAGGCACATATGTAGACTTTTGGGTTGACACTTGAGTTTCTGTGAGCCTCCATGATCCCTGTTTAGTTGATTCTGGACACCATGTTATTCTTTTATACTCAGCCCTACTGACTCACACAATCCTATCTCCTCCACTTCTAAAGGGTTTTCTGAGTTTTGAAGACTGGTCTAAGCACTGATCTATGAGTATAATAGAGTATCATAAAAAAAAAAAATACTTCATTGACATTTTTCTTTTCTCTTTTTTTTTTTTTACTTTTTTCTTTCAGTCTTGTTTGGTTCTACCCCAGTGTCTAAGGTCTCTGAGTCACCCAGATGCTGAATACTGACCATTTCCACTGTGTGAAGCATGCACTCCCTCTCATGACTTGACGCTTAAGTTATACCAGTAATTAGTTGGTCACTTCCACAAGCTCTTAGCTACCATTGTCCTAGTTCATTTTACTGGCAGGAAAAGTTGTGGTTTTGTGTTTTGTGGCTAGGTTGGTGTCCCAGTCCCATCACTGGGAGCTAAGCCTCATTATTGAAGACAGCTAGTTTAGGCTCCATATTCTACTTTAATAGGAATTGTTGCTAGGGTCAACTTCCTAGATTCCAAGAAGTTTCCACTGCACTTGGTTTTAGTATCACCACTAAAATGTCCACCTATTTTACTTATATTACTCATACTCTCTCTTTTCTTATTTCCCTGCCCAATTTGATCCCTCCTGTGCCCATCTTCATCTGTCCCTAATCCTTCCTCAAAATCTATTCATTTTCTCAAGGGAGATCCATGAACTCCCCGTAGACCTCTCCTCATAATAGTTCACACATTCACCAGTACTTCTCTTTTTGCTTTATTTTTGTTGTGAAAAAAATATCCCCACTAAAAGCAATGTAAGGAAGGAAAGGGATTGCTTTCTGTTCCAATTTACAAGCTACAACCCATCATTTTGAAAAAATCACAACAGAAACTCAAGTAGCTAGACTTATGATATCAGAAACCAAGAACATAGAAATTAAACCCAACCTAGTTTGCTTGTTAGATGCTTATGCTTAGCTCACTTTCTTGGCTCTTACCGGTTAAAGACAACACTGTGTAACAGTGCAATGTACATCAGGGAATTTTTTCCAACCTCAGTGAACATCTCAAGAAAATCCTCCATGGATATGACTGTAGGCAAATGTGATATAGATAATTCTTTATTCAGATTCTCTTTTCAGGTGTTTCTAAGATACCTCAAGTTGACAAGGATATCTAGCCATCATAATCTATCCCTTGTGAGCTTGACACTAAAAGCATTTAGGCCTTTGCTTTCCAATGTTTAGCCCCAGGATTTCAGATTAGTTAATAACAAAATAAAATATACAGCTTACTTTTTAAAACTCCTATAGTCTTTAAATTTTCTAACACATTAAAAGTTCAATGACTCATTAACAAAAAAAAAAACCTGGATTTCATTTTTATTGTTTCAATGTAATAATTTTATTATTTGTCCAGTGTTTTACATTCATACAATGTATTTGGATACTAATTACCCCCATTCATCCTCTTCACTACTCCTTTATTATCCCTTTGGTCAACATATCTAATACAGATTTTTTTTTCATTTGTGATTGGACACAGAACTTCTGAGAAGTTCTTCACTGAACATTCTACATTCATGTGGCAACATAATTTAGATAGGTTTGCCTCTGAAGACTATGGTCTTTCCAACCATGATTCCTTAGCCAGAATTACAAACCATCCACCTGTTTACTCTTATAGAATGGGACTTATTCAATTAAATGTGCTTATTTTAGCCATGGCACTATTTTGCTATTCTAGTTCTTATTATACTTTACATCATTAACAACTGGGCATTGGTTATTGATATTTTCCTCCAAATGTATCCCTAGTACATTTTGCTGCTAATAAATCTAGCCAGCATGGAGGAAGCATCATGGTCAGTACAAGTTCGATCTCTTGACATCCTGTGATAAAGTGTGTCGTGCCTTCAGCAATCATATTGCAGTGGACACCCAAGAGCACTGTCAAGAATCTGTATAATTCTGGGGAATCTCCAAATTATTTCTGACAAATCCCTCAAAAAAAAAAAAAACCCACAATACTATATAACTAACATGGAGTTTTAATAAAGTACACCTAGGATTTTGGAATAACCTTATGTAATGTTCAGGGTAACTCCAATCAAACTCTTTTATATGGAGGTATAATAAAATAAAAAATTTCCAATTTTCTTTTTCAAACATCACTAGGAATTTCCCACTTCTTTTTTTTTCTCTTTCCTTAATTACTCCTTTTGTCATGAACTTGGTTCCATATTAGCGCTCTTTCCCATTGTATTTGAAAATCTAAAGCCTTCTAAAACTCCAAACTGTCTTATCTGTAGGTTTCTATAAAATCAAAACAAGTTAAATACATAAACATGCATGTTAAAAAGTGGGAAAGTCACGGTATGAAAACCAAAGCATAAAAAAGATAAAAGACAGGGTCCATAGGTGAAAATCACTATATTCTTTCAGAGTACTGGAGTTCCCTTGTCAATGGCAGTTCACTTATAACTACTTGCTATGCTAGCTTAAGAGGATTGATGTCCAATTCCTGGATCTTTTGGCACTTACATATCCATGCATATGTACACACATACACACACAGACACACAGACACACAGACACACACACACACACACACACACACACACACACACACATCTGTACCAAAACAAAAGTAAAATCCAGAGATATCTGACATCTGAGATCATATCTGGCCTCTAAGGGGCCTGAGCAGCCTCAGCT
The DNA here is from genome assembly GCA_004025045.1 of Sigmodon hispidus. NCBI lineage: Eukaryota > Metazoa > Chordata > Mammalia > Rodentia > Cricetidae > Sigmodon > Sigmodon hispidus. The sequence goes on along the minus strand of PVIH01003952.1, from coordinate 145,532 downwards.
TTCCATTTCTACCATGACTATCATAAGCAGCAGTTTCTAGTTTAGACTAACCCTTCCCTTTTTATTACTGAAAACTTACGTGCACTCATTCACATATTAACAAAGTGCTAAAAAATGTGCACTTTTCTTTGCATTCTTACCTTGTAATATTTGACTTTTTTATTACTTTTGTAAAATCTTCAAATATATCAGGGTATAATCTCACTTTTGCTTCATCTTCTTTATTTTATTCTTAAACATGTATATATACATGTATGTGTGTATGATTATAATTTTGTTCTAATATATGATTACTATATATATTATATACTATACATATACTATATATATTATATTTACATATATTTATTATATTATAATATAAATATATTGTATTAGTATAGCACAAAATATATATAACTTAAAAGCAGAATTAAATAGGAGAGATGTGCTGAAAAATAAAAAAAAATTGCTTTAATCTAAATCTTGAATATTAGAAAAAAGATGATTCTTTACACGCAGTGGAACAACTGTAGCCAGTTACTACAGTTAGAGCACATGCAGGTATGTAGCCCACTCTTACTTTAGCATGAAAAAATTTCAAATACTTTATGTCAACATAGCTCTGGGTTCTTGGAAGAACACACTCCTGGGAGGAATTAATATTTCATTAATAATTGAAGAAACCAGTTTCTTCACTTTTTTTCTTTTATGCCCTTTGGTTTTTGTAGTTTTGGATACAAAGATTCATCAGGAGTCCTTACCATGATATACATATTCATTATTTTGTCATTGTAGAGAAATGGATGTTGGTATTTTATAAAGAATAGCTCAAATAATATTTGAATACTTTTCTTATTATCAGGAACTTCAAACATTTAAGGTAAATTTTAGTGAATAACACTATATAAAATAATTTCTTTCTTCTGTACCAAATTTCAGTGTGCTTCAGTATAGACAGAGTTTCCTAAGGGAGCTAAAGTCTTCATATTGACTATGAAGTTAATTTTGTGTCTTTTATACACTGTTTAATATTTTATGACAGTAATACAACATTTTTTCTCAATTCACAAAATTCAAGGTACTTGTAAAAACGTAATTGATTATAATAAGACTTTTCTTTTTGAAAACACAATAAATTTCTTATCTGTCAAATTACATTCTTTTCCTCAGGCAATTTAGTCATTAACTTCTCATTTTCGATCATGAATTTTTTATGCTTGTACTTTCTCATCAGGCAAGGTAAAAGACAGTATTCATTTTCTTTCAGATTTAACGTCTCTTATTATGCATTTGACTTTTAAGAAAATATCTTATTTGGATCACAAATATACATGAACAGCCATGGTTCAAAACATGAAAATAAATTTATGGAATTCCATGTATATATGTTCACATATATTTTATGAAAATAAATTAGAGAAGGAAATTATGGCAAATGATAGTAGGATTGATAAGTATAAGCCCCTTTCAGTCAGAAAGTGTTAAGATTTATGAAGTACATCATGCATCACAATCTTCCATATTCACTCTGTGAGTTCAGATAACTTACCATGCATAATATTTTTTACACTTTTGGAAGAAAAAAACTTGATTCATTATCAATGTTTCTATCCCTTGAGAAACATTTTTGACCTCTCTTTTCTGGAACCTAATATAAGTTGGAATAATGAACTGTGTCTTATTCCTTCTATCAGTGTTGATTCATTATCAATGTTTCTATCCCTTGAGAAACATTTTTTGACCTCTCTTTTATGGAACCTAATATAAGTTGGAATAATGAACTGTGTCTTATTCCTTCTATCAGTATTTTGCATTTAAGACATTTTTATAAGCTATTTGTGACATAATAGCTAATTTTTGTACCTCCAAATAGTGTTCCATTGTCAGGATACACCAAGTTATATTGAGTTATTAGGCTATGAAAAAAATCCTCAATCCTTCCAAGTTTGGAAAGTATAGGAAAGCCCATTCACTTTAGAATGCAGTATGGCGGTTTCACAGAAAACTGGGAATCAATCTCCCCAAAGATCCAGAAACACCATGCTTAAGCATATACCTTAAAAATGCAAACTCATACCACAAAAGCATTAGCTCACTATGTTCATAGCATCAGTATTCATAATAACAAGAACCTGGAAACAACTAGATGCCCCTCAACTAAAGAATGGATTAACAAGCTGTGGTACATCTACACAATGAAGTACTACTCAGCAAGAAAAAAATGGTATCCTAAAATTTGCAGGTAAGTGGATGGATATGGAGAATATCCTCCTGAGTGAGGTATCACAATCCCAGAAAGAGAAGCCGGGAATGTACTCACTCATTAGTGGACTTTAAAAATATATATATAAAGAGAGAGAGATGTCTTTGTACACAAGAACTCAAGGCTAGAACATAGCTAAGTGTCCCAATGCCTCACTTCTGCATTGATAGCTTCTGGCAGAGGGGTAGGTAAGAAAAGACTTGTTTTCTTTAAGAGTCTGGCCACAGGGAGACTGATTATGATCCAGTAAGCAAATGAGCAGCATGAATGGGTGGTTTTATAAATGTGTTAGTAATATTTTAATCTACATGTATAGATAACTTTGTATGCTCTTGCACAGATCTGGGGAGCACATTATTCTGTTTTGCATTATTACAACAAACTATCCATAGCTGAGCACCTTCAAAATATGGAGAAATTTACTTCTATCTAATTTTCAGAGTGTCAAGAATCTCATATATAGTGAAAGGTTTTTTTGTTTTGTTTTGTTTTGTTTTAAGACTCCTTACATGCTTTTTCTGGGATATTCTTCTGTGAGGTTATTGATTGTTTGTGGTTTCATGGGTGTATCTGGGGTCCTTAGGTTGGAGTTTTCCCTCTAATATTGTCTGTAGTGCTGGATTGGTAGATAGGTATTGTTTCAATCTGACTTTGTCATGAAATATCTCGTTTACTCCATCTATGATGATTGTTAATTTTGCAGGGTATAGTATTCTAGTTTGGCAGTCATGATCTTTTAGCATCTGTATAACTTCTGACCTAGCCCTTCTAGCTTTCATTGTTTCCATTAAATAGTCAGGTATTATTCTGATGGGTCTGCCTTTATAGGTAGCTGGCCTTTTCTTTTGCAGCTCTTAAAATTTTTTCTTTGTTCTGTATGTTTTGTGGCTTGATTATTATGTGGCGTGCTGACTTTTTTGAGGGCTCATATCTATTTGGTGTTCTGTAAGCTTTTTGTATTTTTATAGGCATTTCCTTCTTCAAGTTAGGAAAGTTTTCTTTTATGATTTTATTGAAAATATTATCTGTGCCTTTGATCTGGTAATCTTCTCCTTCTTCTATTCCTATTATTCTCAAGTTAGATCTTTTTATGGTGTCCCAGATTTCCTGAACACTTGGTATTATAGCTTTTTTGGTTTTAGTATTTTCTTTGAGAACATTTCATACATGAAAGTGTCTTTCACACATATATTTATGGCCTAGCATAAAAAATATCGACAAACTTCCATAATTGTCGTCTTTGCTGTACATGCAGTCTCTATTCTTATGATAGGGTACCTTCTGCTCTCTCTTTCACTGACTCTCACTGTTTATAGTTACTATTCAATCTCTGACTTCATTAAAGAGATGTTGCTAAGGGAAGTTTTCATATTCACTCTCCTTAAGTATTCACCTGTTCTCTGCTTCACTTACTTCCTCATTACTTCCCAGATGGCTACATTATTTACCAGGCTTAATGAGTTTTAAAGGGATCAAGATCTTAATGAGGAAAGCCACAGAGAGAGATGACGCGAGGTATTGGGAGATAACGCTAAAATGAGAGCTGGGAACCTTCAGGGAACAGAACTAAGCCTTCAAAAGGTGGATGACAGTGAAATGGCATGGGCCGTTTGTGGAGCCTGTATCAGAGTTTATGCCTGGTGGATGAACTAGCTTTTTGGAGCCCATTCCCTACAGTGGACACCTTACTCCGCCTTGATATTTGGGGAAAAGCTTCAGTCCTACCTCAACTTAATATGCTAGAGGAAATGGATTCAGTCTGGGAGTCTTTACCCTCTCTGAAAAATGCATGAGAAGATGGGGTGGGGGAATCAGGGAGGACTGAGAGGAGGGGAGAGAAGGGGAGCAGCGGTGGGTATGATAAAGTAATTAGATAAAAAGAGAGGTTTTATTTTACTTTTATCAAAAAGAGAGTAAAGTGAGAGAAAGCAAATAAACTAGTCTATCATAAACACACATTTCTTACTGGTTTGTTTAAAATCTAGTGGGATTTTATTTTGTATTTTACTCATAGTCAAGTCATAAGAATGTCACAGTCAAAAATGTATTCCAATATTATCCTGGCTTTCTTTTAAATTAAAAAGCAAAAATGCTATTATATGACAATTTTATTATGGTAAAAATGCATAACATGCCAGAATAAATTGTGTATGGTTTATCTATGATGGTGATTATGGAAGAGCTTATCATTCAAATCATAGTTATTGAGTGAAGAAAACATACCATAATATGCAACTGTGTATCACCTAACTCACTGAACTTTAGACTAGAACAAGAAGATAGAAAAATGCAGATTTAGGCTACATGGTCTTCTTCCTATAATTATTGGTCATTTGGTATTGAAACTTTTGTTGAGGCTTAAACTCAGATTAGGAGATATGCCTCATCAAAGTCCTGATTTCAAGTATTAAATCTGAACTGTATCTGCAGCATCAGCTTCATCTCAGATTGCTAGTTTCCAGAGGCCAGATCACTGGACTCCCTTATATCCCAACATTATATCATATAAGACAATGTGTAGATTTTCAGAAACATTTCAAAACACAACTGTGAATCTACATGGTATGATTTGAGTTTATTCTCTAAGTATTTATTTCTTATTTCTATTATTTATCAATACCTATTACTATGTAAAAGACACATTTGTATTAAAATTTCTTAAAAAAAGATACAGCATTGAGGATATCTTAAAGGGAGAAACTTGATAATTACCACTTCAAATTTAACAATAGTTGTAGTTAGTTTGTTCCTATGTAGGCATATTAAATGATGAAAATAACTATTCTTTGTGTCTCTTTTCTCTAAAATACATGGAACATAAAAAATAAAATCTAAGGCCCCCTCAAGCCAGGTTAGGCTCAGCTACAGTTGAAGAAATCACACTAGGTCACAGCTAATGCTCATGGATACAAAATGGCCACCACAAATTCCTGCTAAGCAAATATCAGGTCTTAATTCATTGCCTGGGCTAGCATTGCTTGCCATTGGAAAATGATGGGGCTTTACTAAGTTAATATGGGACATTTGGACATCCTTCACTCTCATGTGTGCTGAGGAGCTGTCAGTGAGATGCTTTCTGTATTCACCAACATAAACAGATATTTTTTATTATTTTTGAATAAAGTCTCATTTTTTAATCCATGTATCCCCTTGTTCAAATTCTCTTCCCACTCCCCTTCCTCCCAGTAAAGGCACATGATTCTACTGTGATGTATTACCTCTTCCCAGTTTCAGAGCCATGGGGCTATGTAGCTATGGAATGATACTTACAAATTTATGGGTGAAAATAAGCTTTGCCAAATTAACTAATTATCTTTCTACCTTATAGACAACATTATTCTGCTGAAACATTGTCTTATTCCATTAATATAGCACAAATAATTTATTATTTACAGGCAGAAATAATTTATATGTACTCATCTATACTCTTTGTTTTATTTATTTTTGAAATTGTAATGTTATTAGTACAACATTTCTCCATTTTCTTGCATTTGGACAAACTTTCCATATATTCCTCCCCACTCTCCTTCTAAATTTTGGCTTCTATTCTCATTGCCTGTTATTTTATGCATATATATCTATATATACATATATATCTCTAATTATAAACACTTGAAATGATCCCTTCGGTGACACAAAACTATCCCTACTTGTAAATGTGTGAACAATTTCTGAATACTAATTAGATTTTAAAAGAATATTAGATATTAAAATTATAATATATATTTAAAAATAAAAATATTATATTATTAACTTATAGATTCAACGGAGTATCCTTAACTCCTGATATTTCATTTTCATACCCTAAGATTAAAGAGCATAGACAATGTGTCAAAGCCATGTACACCTGTGAACCTTTGCAAATTGATGCCTCTAATCTTATGTGTGAAAGTGGAATCTTAGGATACTTAGAGAATAAAATTTGAAAATATTGTCTAATAACTAAATATCTATTTATTCTCTTTCCTCCCCAGTGCTTTCTGGGATTACCTGTCAGTCTAATATTAGCACTCACGTCTATAGGAATGCTTCTTACTCTCTAATGTGTCAATATTTGTAACAGTTTTCTAATGTTCATTTTTATATGTTTCATTACCCTGTTGTTAATACTTTGAAATAAGATAATGATTCCAAAGTTCTCATAGTGAGACCATGATGAAATATTTTATTTGTACTGAACTCGGAAAGAATACTTTGTAAATAAGTCTTCTTTCTTAACTGCATTTTACAATAATATCTAGTCTGGCAAAATGTTCAATATTACATAGAAGTTTATTTACTTATTATGCAATATTTTCAGAATATAGACTCTGAGTTGTGACTTCTTATTTATAAACTTAATATATGAATGTCATCCTCTTTAAGTGACAGATGACCTTACCTTGTAGACAAATGAATGGTTTGTTTCCTTATGTCTTATATTGAAAATAATGAATACAATTTGAATGCAAAGCTAAGGATGTAGTTCAGTAATAGAGAGGTTTCCAAGGAATTTGAAATTCCACATCTAATATTCTACATCTAAAGTATACAAGTTGTTTCCACAGTGTCTTGAAGAAATTGTTTTCAACTTATTTCATTTAATTACATTTTGAAATAAGCATCTCACAAAGTCGAATTGTCTTTGCATATTATTTTACATAAAATCTCACTTAATATTCACAACTCTCAGGAGTTTTTGCTAATATAACTATCTCTTTTGAAATGAGAAAATTCAGCCTGAAGCACTGAAGAAATTTATTTATAATCAAATAGTTATGACTCAGTGAGAGAGCATCTTTCTTGATGCTGTAGTTTTACCGTATGATATTTCAGACAACACAGATTTGGTGGTCATAAAATATATGAGGCTACATATTTGGATTTATATTACTACTATTATTTTCACAAAATAATATATTGTATTCAAACTGATAAATTTGTGAGTTAAATTTAAAATACCAAATTTATAGTCTATAAAAATGTTTGTAATAAAAATTAATTTTTATATTTGAAAAGTGAAAATTAAGATGTATATTACAAATTATCTGGAAACCTGAAGGTGAATATTAACAGACACACTTTACCTTTTCTTAATATCTATGCTCATAATATAGGACATAATATTTAAATTAAAATAATTCTGAATAAAAACAGAAGAAAAACAAAATTCACAACACATAGGATCAATGATTGAAAACAATACTTAAATTATTGAAAATAAGATTGTTAGTATTTTGCGTGTGGGAATGACATGAAACATTTGCTGCAGGTGCCATTTCCAGTTTTATTTAGGTTTGGATATCTGGAAGGGAGGGGAAGGGAGAAAGAAAAGAAGGAAGAAGAGGAGAGAGCAGAGAAAAAGAAAACTTACTGCCACATGTTATTTCCTTTTAAAGAAATGGATTGGCATACAGCCATGCCTAGGGGTGCCAAAGCACACCTGTGCCTAGGAGTGTCTCTGCAGGGTGGGGGCGTGGCCATGACTAGCTAATGCCTGAAGCACACAGCCATACCCTGGGGCAAACTGGAGGGGTGTCTGGCACACACAAACAATGATTATTATGAAAAACAAAATCTAAAATTTATTTAATATTTTCACTTAGAAAAAAAATTGTTAATTCCTAAATTGTTCAAAGTATCTTTGAGTTGCAAACCTAAAATATTTGATGCATTTTTACAATAAATGTATTAGTTCATTATTATTTCAATTTTACTTTGTAAAAGTGCAGTAACTTTGGACAACCGCAGCCCAATATGGTAAGTGAAAATTTCTAATGATAGAGCATCTATTACTTTGAAATCACGTAAAGTTATAAGGTAATGATGTCTCATTTTTTCCAGTCTTCTCCAAGCTAAATATGAGAATATATATGCTACACACTAGTGTCTCATTACCACTCAGAATTCTTCTGGTCATTGCATCAAATTTCACTGGTCGGGAATGAATGTGTCATCATTCCTGACTTCAAGCTATACTATAGAGCTACAATAATATAAGCAGCCTGGTACTGGCATAAAAACAGAATTGTGGATCAATGGGATCAAAACAAAGAGCCAGATATTAACCCACACATATGAATACCTGATTTTTGACAAACAGGTCAAAAATATTCGAAGAAAAGAAGATAGTATCTTTAACAAACTGTGTTGGCATACTTGGATGGCAGTATGTAGAAAAAATGCAAATAAATCCAAGCCTATCACCATGCACAAAACTCAAATAAAAGTGAATCAAAGATCTCAACATAAAAACATCTACGCTGAACTGGATATAAAAGGAAGGGGAAATACCCACCAATGCATTGGGACAGGTTACCACTTCTTAAATATAACACCAATAGGACAGACATTAAGAACAACAATCAATAATTGGGATCTCCTGAAATTGAGACGTTTCTGTAAGGCAAAAGACACAGTCACTAAAACAAAACAACAGCCTACAGAATGGGAAAAGATTTTCACCAAGCCTATAAGGGACAGAGCACTGATCTCTAAAATACTTAGAGAACTCAAGAAACTAGAGCCCAAAACCCTGAATAACCCCATCAAAAAATGGGATTCAGAACTAAAAAAGAGAATTCTCAGCAGAACAATTACAAATGGCTGAAAGACACTTGAAAAAATGTTCAACATCATTAGCTATCAAAGAAATGCAAATCAAAACATCTTTGAAATACCATTTTACACTGTCAGAATGGCTAAGATCAAAAACACAGATAACAGCCTATGCTGGAGAAAATGCAGAGCAAGGGGAACACTCCTCCATTTTTGGTGGGAATGTAAGCTTGTTCAGCTACTCTGGAATGCAGTATGGAGGTTTCTCAGAAAACTGGGAATCACTCTCCCCAAGGATCCAGCAATGCCACTATTGGGAATATACCCTAGACACACATTTACACTCCAAAAGCATTAGCTCAACTATATTCATAACAGCATTATTCTTAATAGCAAGAACCTGGAAACAACCTAGATGCCTCTCAACTGAAGAATGGATTAACAAACTGTGGTACATCTACACAATGGAGTACTACTCAGCAATGAGAAAAAAAAATGATATACTAAAATTCGCAGGCAAGTGGATGAATTTAGAGAATATCCTCCTAACCGAGGTTTTACAAACTCAGAAGGATAGTCAGGAGATGTACTCACTCATTAATTGACTTTAAGCAAAAACATTTTTTTTGTTGTTGTTGAAAGATAATGGGTGAATAAAGTGATTTAAAACACACACACACACACACACACACACACACACACACCAAACAAATTAAAACATCTGGTTTTCCTGTAGGATTGCTTAGCAGAAATTTGTGGTGGCCCTAGTGCATATGAGAACAATAGCTGTGACCTACTGTGCTGTCCGTATCTGTAACTGTGCCTATCCTGGCTTGAGAAGCTTTAGATTTTATTTTTTGTTTCATGTATTTTAGAGAAAAGAGAAGTTTTATTACTGTAGGGGATTTTTATTATCTATTCTAAATGTTTTGCTTTCTTGTAGAATATTGATATTTATTTTCAAAAAACAAGAGAAAAGAAAATAGTATGTAAAAAAGAGCATTTGCATGTGTTCACAAAGACACACACATAATAAATAAACATGTTAAACATTAGCAAGTTTGATTGTTGATTGATTTGATGAGATATGCTATGAATGGGTAAAGAAACAGGAACACCATATTAGACAAAAAAGAAATTCTAGCATACTCCATAAACTCAATATTCACTAATTGATTTCACAATCTAAAAAATGTAAAGAACAATAGAAATTTGAGCCCTGTGGGTTTCCTCATCTCCACCTTAGAATCTATTTTGCTGTTCTTTATTTCAAGCTTTGGCAGTCATGTTGGTGACATTTATGTGTTTAATGTGTGACATGATTAGGAGTCACAATCTCACACTCTCCCCCAGTTCCCTTGGCTTTTAACTTTCCATTGTCTCTTTCTTAGTGATCCTTGAACTTTAGGGGTGGGAGACATTTGGAGGTGTGTTCATTGAAACTAGTCTCTGCTACTTGCTATTATAATTGGTTGTGCTTTTTTCTAATGGTTTCTGTCTGCTGCAAAAAGAACTGAAGGCAGCTAGTGAATATTGAGAACAGAAGAAATCATCTTCTACAGGGAAGACCATACCAATTGTTTATGCAATAACAAATCAGCATTCTTCCACATACATGTAACATGCACAGACTGAATGAACGGTATCCATGTATTTAGATATAATTACATCCATACATAAAATATATGTATTCATGTAACAATAACTAGCAACAACCAAAAAAAGAAGTCATGAACTTAGAAAGTCAGATTTATAAGAGAAAAAAAGCTTTAAAGGAGAAAACAAAAGAGGTAAATAATTTTATTATAATCATAAAAAATAGATAATGTAAAATGATAAATATGTAATGGAAGGACAGTTAACACACACATACACACATGGGGGGGGGAGACAGAGAGAGAGAGAAACAGACTTGGAGAAAAACTTACTAATTTTATTTTCCTTAGTACAAGCAACAAACATAAAATACATTAGAATTGTTTTAATTTAAAAGCTCCCAGAGCAACAAAAATAATGAATTAAATATATGTTATAATTACAATGAACATTTACAAGATAAGTTGGATCTAGCAATTCACTAGGCAACAAAGTATTTATAGCTAACAATGCTGTATTGTCCACTTTAAAATCATTAACAGGTTATGTTTTATATTCAGTGTTCTTATGACATTTAATGAAGGAAAATCAATAACAAAGGGTCAGGAGGAAATAGAAAGTGTATTCACATTTTTTAACCATCTTCATTCCGTCATTAGTGAAAACATCAAAAGTATCCACATGCATATGCTAACATAAAAGTTTTATGTAAATCTTACTAAAGTGGTTTATTAATAATAGTAATAACTTGGGAAATGAATAGATCAGTAATTTGTGAATTATAAAATACTTAATATTTATGGAAGTAAAGTTGCTGGGGAACTCCCATCAATTCTCTTATATTTATTTTTAAATAACAAATTTGTATTTGTAATTTCCACTTTAATTTAACAAAATACACTATGTACTTTAAAGACACAAAATTATCTAAAATAAAATTTTCTGTCTTCACATACTTCTGTTGCTATATTTACATTGTGAATATTTAATTCAAAATCATAACATTCTTGAATTTTTAATATATACTTTGTTTATTCATTATTATTTTTTGTTTAAAAAGACTCACATTCTTTTTCATAAATTTATTATTTAAATATGTTAAAAGCATTAAACAAATTTTCTTAATACTTATATTTTCAATATGCTTGAACTTAAAATTTAATTATATCATGTTTTGTTTTATGACAATTAGGAAAATTAGAAATACTAACTACCTGAGAATATAATTATGTTAAATACTAGTCATGACTACTTATGTCCAATACGAAAGCTGTTATATAATGTTGGCTGATTAAGAAAGCCTTATATTGAAAGATTCAGAAAACAGCCCTGTGAAGTCAGATTTGAAACCATTCCTAGTACAGAGAAATCACTTGGGCTTGTTAAAGTATGATTCTGAAATTGTATATTTTTTCAACTTATTTAATTTGCAATCATTTAGCTATTCATTAAGAATATGTAATAAATTCTGTCTCTTTTCTAGATAGACACAAATTACCATAAAATAGTAGCTTTTCTTAAGCAGCAGGAGATGTATATTGTAAATTGTGTATAGCTGGAAAATGGTTTTCATTCTATTCTATTATATCATGGTGGGCTTACTCAGCAGTGAGCTTCTACAAAAATTGATTGTGTGAGACAGCTGGTTATGAATTATGAAAAAGATAAACAGGTGTTTCTTCATAACAAAACCTAAAGGCTTGTTCATACATTTTTTCCCTGGATATATGGAGATGGAGAGCACTGTAAAAATGCACAAACAGCAGCAAAGAGACCTATTTTTTCACACTCCATAGGTTTAGCATCTCCTTATATTCAAACTGGGTTTGTATTCTGTGCATGTTGAACAAAAAAATGTAATCAGTGTTTTGTTATTGCAATTGTTCCTGTTTATGTCAATGGTAAAGACAATATATTTTATTATTCTATGAATTTGGATGAAGCATCTACTTGTTCAATTAATTCAAGTACATTTGAATGGGTCAACCAAATCAATTGACTATCTGTAATTACTACCCTGAAATAAAATGTAATGAGTTTCAGTGATAAGTATGGTATATTAGCTGACTAATTTAACAGATTGTTCATCTGAAATGTAACTGGCAGTGTTTTTTGAGGTATTCTAGGTGTTGAGTCATGTTTACTGTGAATGCAAGAACAGCTTAAGCTACACAGGCATATCCTATCAAAAAGCAAAAAAAAAAAAAAAATACAAAAAACAATAACAAAAATATCTCCAAACAAGAACAAAAATTCTAAATATTTAAAGGAGAGCTAATAGTTGAAATGAATTTACAGATTGTGTAAATTATATTAATATGTAATATACCAATATAAATCAACACTATATATATTTATATAATGTAACTCTGTGCCTGTTTTTGTATGTGTGTGTGCATGTTGTTGTCTGTGTTGTTCACATGCACATGATTACCTTTATAAAGCGAAGAATTAAGTAAACCACTGATAGAGTTCAACAAAACTATACTCTTCTAGGAAAATTATTTAAAGTGACAAAGCAGTAACTTAAGCAGCATGTGTAATAGATATTTTATATATATTTTTATTATTAGTTACTAGAAAATAGAAGTGAAGCACAAATGTAATGTTATTCAAAAGCAAATATAAATACTACAAGTTCGTAAAGAATTATTTATAACCCAAACTACTGGCTGGTGTCTGCAGCAGTTGAGAATTACCCACTTATCTCCAGTAGAAATTTGAACAACACATTTCTCATTAACTTGTAAGTTGATTATAATAAAAAGTGATCTTGTCAAGAGTAAACAGTCTTTGTTATGAAAATACACCGACATGAATAACCACACAAACTTGGGCTGGAAGAAAAAAAAATTCAAAGTACTGATGAATCCAAAACTACCACCAAGTCTCACAAGCATTATGTGTTGAAACAATCCAAAGCCAAAAGTCAACATACTATGTGATTAAATGCTTACAAATTCAAAGAACATAGAAAATATTCATACATGATACATACATACACAAACAGACAAATAGATATGAAAAATTCTTTAGTACTAAGTTTTCATGGGACTTCTCAGAAGTGTTTTAGTGTTTCTAGCCATTCCCAGATTTCAAATTTACTCTACACTCTCATCCTTTTTCCCATTATTCTTTCTATTCTATTTAGTCCTTTATGGCACCATATTATATTTCTCCTTCTTCAAGAGATTATTTCCTCTCCTACCTCTTGATCCACTCTGACTCTGTAACTTCTATATATGTGCTAAATGGAATATCCATATCTAAAGATTAAAAGCTAGCCTTAGCATATAAGAGAAAGGATGCAGTTTGTCTTTCTGGGTCTGGGTTACCTCATCAAGAATGATCCTTTCTAGCTCCATCTATTTACCTAGAAATATCATAACTTCATTTTCTTAAAAGCTGAGTAATAATTCATTATATAAATTCTATCCATTTTTATTACACATTCACCAGTTGATGGACAGGAGAATCAATGATCATGTATGAGGAAGCAGCTCTGTAGTAAGATGTACAGTCAATCACTGTTGACATGATCTACAATGATGCTTTATCATAATTTTATAAATGTAAAAGCCATGCAATACCAGGCTTTTTTATTTTTAATTTTGTCAGCAACCTTCTCACAAATCATGACATGGAGACATTAGTTGTGAATACATAGCCTAGCTTAGGCTTCTTTCTGGCTAGCTCATTTTAACTTAAATTAACCTGTTTTTCCTCAAATTTGTCTTGGGGCTTTTTAACTTTCTTCCTTCCTTATATCTTTCTTTCACTATTTCTCATGCTCTCTCTCTCTCTGGTGGCTGTGATGCTTCTTACCTTGTGCATTTAATTATTTATACTTAATGTTTTCTTAATTTTACATACAACAATATTTCTCAATCCCCTTCTGCTACTCACTTACCAGCTTCCACCTAGGTCCTGCCTCCCCATCTACTCCTTAAAGAGGGCTAGGCCTCCCATGAGGAGTCAACAAAAGCATATCAAGTTGAGACAGGACCAAAACCCTCCCCCCTGAATCAAGGCTGAACAAGGTATCTCTCTACAGGAAACAGGTCCCAAAATGCCAGTTGGTGCTCTATGGATAAGCCCTGATACCTCTTCAGAGACCCCACAAACAGTCCAAGCCACACAACTCTCCTCCACATTCAGAGGGCTTATCCCATGAAGATTCCCAGTGTTTGTCCAGACTTTGAGCTCTTAGTACATCTGCTCAGCTGTGTCTGTGGGTTTTACCATCATACTTCTCTCATGTCTGAATATTCCTTTTGATTTCAAATACAAGAAATCTGCATGCAAATGAGACAAGACAATTTCTCTGTCTTCAGTGTCAATTTCACTTTATCTTCATGTGAGGAAAGTCTCTGACTGGAATCTTTGGGGGAAGATGAGTTGTTCTGAGGTGTTCAAAAGCATAAGTAATGATCAAAAATTATTTTTCTGCAGGCACATGTTTAATAAAATATGAAAGAAAATGCATTAAATGGAAACTAACAAAAGGAAGATATTCTTACAAGCTAATCTTCAATGACATATACTTCCCATTCAAGCTAATGCAAATCCACTATATTAAAAAAAAGTCATTTCCCATACCCCAGGTGCCAGTTTAAAGAATTACAGAGGTAAGTCTGCTGTACTCTTAGAAGAGTGGTCAGAAGAATTAGATGAACAATTGTCCTGTAAGCTCTTGTGTGCTCCTGATGAGACTTTTACTATAAAATCTATAGTGCATTCCTCATTTCTAGAATCTATTTTGACTCCTCTAGAAGGCATTAGGAGGCTACCAATTCTTTTCTCTGGTGTTAGTCCTAAAGACATCCAGGTGTCTCCTTTATATTATGATTGAGTTTAGGTCTTATTTATTGCCAGTCTTTTAAGTAAACAAGAAGGACTATAAATTAAATTTTTTAGTCATAAGAGACTATAAACCCTTGCCCTGAACCATTCTGCAGAATTCTTGGAAAAACTTTAATTTTGAAAAAAGGGGCAGGTTAGCTCATGTCCCTTTGCTTACTGGCAGATGGCCTTAGTGACAGATTTCTGCCTGTGTGGCTTTCATTATATTTTGACAAACACTAAGTTTTTTTGTTTGACTGTCAATAACCACTATAAACACTGAACCATCTAAATTTTGAATATTTTATTTATGCAGAACAAATGCACCATTAACACCATGAACTTCACTGCCATCAGGCACCCTTGAGTCCATGATCTGCTTCAAAAGCGGGAGTATTTAGAATTCCAATGTTTTTAACTGCTAGCTCTGCACATTCTTGTCCTAAGATTTGCAGTTAAGGTCAAACTGTGTACATTTTACAGCTAATTATCCAAACTAATATAATAAACATTTCATGCACATATGTTACAGAGTCAGATTACTCTGTTTACAATAACAATGCAATGATAAAATGCATTTTCTCAATTGACTTATAAGATAAAACAGCATATGGTTGTTCAAGGAAGGAAGGCATGACTCTTTTAAAGAATGAATGTCATAGGAATTTAATAGTATCAAGATTTTAAAATGTACCAATAAAGTAGATTTCAGAGTTTTATATACTAATATAAGATAATGAAAACTCAAAGAAAGTGGATCCAGCTACTGGTCCAGCTGAAGAGAGGGAGGAGAGAGTGCATGAGCATAGGCATCAGTATCATGATGAGGAGACCAACAGAGATGGCTGACACATGCTATTGGTAGCTTACATACTCTAAAATATCAGCAGACAAACCTTCATGGAATGGATCTAAACTCTCTGAATATAGATAACAGTCAAACTGTGTGGGCAGTTTGTGGATCCTTTTGCAGTTGGAAAGGAGTTTATTCCTGGTACATGACTGGCTTCTTGGAGCCCATTCATTACAGAGAAACACCTTACTCAGCCTTGATACTTGGGGGAGGGACTTGGTCCTACCTCAACCATATTTGCCATACCTAATTAACTCACCTTGGGATTCCTTGCCCTCTCTGGGGAATGGATGAGGGTTTGGGGTAGGAAGAAGCTGAGGGAGGACTGCAAAAGGGGAGAGAGAAGGAACAGTGTTGGGTAGGGGGAAAATTTTAAATTAAAAATGATAAAAAGATGCTGATTTGTAATGTCCAGCACTTGTGATTTTTGATAAGTAATAAACTTAGATTTTCTTTAAGACCTTACCCTACTTAAAATAAAACTTATCAGAAAAAAATTGAGAGGAAAATGTCTACTTTATACATTTTATTATTGCCTAGAACTAGGTTAATAGCACTCATTATTATGAACAAATTTATCACTATTGTCACTTTTATCAAGACCACTTATTAAAGAAAATGAAGAAATAAAACTAAAACAAGGAAATCCCTCTAAAAGTTAAAGTGGTTCTAAGTTTGTGCTCATCTAAAATCTGCCGGAGATCCCTCTCACGAATACTGCTCTCCTCCAGATAGTGCTCCAACTCACATTACCTAAACTTCTTGATCTCTGTATGTAATAACCATTTTTTTTCCTATCCAACTTTATAAATGAAACATGCAAAGCTTTCAGAATACTGTATCTCTGAAAAATCCAGTTCCTGGATTTTCTGTGTTGTCTGTCTATGTCATTCTTCATTCTCTCACAGGCCCAGTCAAATAAATCCCTGGAGCCATGCTGGATATGACACTGAAATCTGTAAAATTTGCCATTTTCTTTAGAGACACTGGACCATAAAGCAAGGCCTTTGCTCTGATTTGCTGTAACTCTGCCTGTGGATTGTAGTTTGAATAACCTCCCATGAATTCATGTTGGACACTGGTCTATAGCCAGTGTCTTCATTGCTGTTGTGGAATGTTCAGGAGATAGGGATCCATTGAAAGAAGCAGTTGGAGGAAGAGAAATTGGAGGTTTAACAGCATAGTGTTACTTACTTCAGTACATTCTCTGCTTTCTTTCCACAGATGGAATATTGAGAGCTGCCTCTTTCTCTAAGGTGTCTCCTCATGGGGGTAGACAGTAGATACTTTTTTTGCACTGTAAATTGACATAAGTTCTTTCTCCACTTACTTGTTCTTTCTTGGGTATTTAGTCAAAACAAAGAATAAAATAGCCAAGTCAACAGAGGGCTGGATAATTTAAAAACATGGGATTTTTCCCCCACCTTCATGAAGGGCAGCATTTCAAGGTTGAAGAATTGTCAGGATGCCAGCCCCTGGGCAGGTCAAGTATCTTCAGGATGGAGCCTTGTTACTGAGCCTTCAGTCAAAAGTAATAGAGGCAAAAGGACAATTTCATCTTGCATGTTGTAAAGCTGGGATTTTCACTCAAATCACAAATCTTGTTGCCTAATCATATCTTGAAAATCTCATATTTTAATACTGTAGCATGAGGGGTTACATTTCAAACTTTAGTAATATTAAATCAGATTTACCCAAAAATATGCATTCATAATGTCTGCAAAGCTTTTATTTCATTCTCAGTATATTTTTTGCTATATTTTTATTCTTTTAAAAAAGGAAGTATTACTGTGAGACAAGCATGCCATATTCTAACAAGAGAAATGGAATCTTAATGATCAGATGACAGTCCTTCAGATATTGAAAGGATGAGCAATGAAAATGGAACCTGAAGATTTCCCAACCAGTCATTCAGTGCAGAAGTATGGATAGAAACTAACATGAATTAGCTCCACATCCCAAGCATCATTTCTCTATCAAGTAAAAAATAATTTTTAAACTAAGGGTACCTAAATTTAGGTTAACAGTATTGTGATAATAAACTCACATGATAACCTTTGAAGAATTGATAAGTGCTAAATGGAATTTAAAATTAATTTATAAACACAAAGCTATACACATGTGTTACGATGAAAAGTCCACACTATGAATACTAAATTTTATTAAAGATGAGTAGAAAAATGAGAAATAAAGAAGTAAAAAGAATATTGCAATTGTTTATGTTAAATGGAAATACTATAGGGGGGCAGAGGTCTTATCTGAGAGTGTCCTAAGGTGTACAGGGTCTAGAGTCATATCAACACATGGATAAGATCTGACATATATTGATATCTGCATGAATTTAGAATTATAAATCTATTTATTTATTTATTTGAATTTTTCTTTTATTTATTCTTCTTGTAAGCATTTCAGCCATAGCCTTTTTACCCTCCAGTCCCCCAAGCTCCCTACACACATGTCCCTTCTTTCTTAGATCCAATTCTCCTCTTTTTCTCTTCAGAAAATTACAGTCCTCCAAAGGTTAACAAGTGTATATGGCACAACAAGATGCAATAAAAATTAAGTCTCTATAACTTATAGGTTATTTCTTCTTTCTTTAATTTGCATCATGATTTAGTCTACAATATATTTATTTTATCCAAACTAATAGCTACTAATAAATCTGTTTTAATAGAATCCCCACATTCTTCCAAGTAAAGAATGTTTCCCTAAAATGTTAAATCTTGCACTCAGTTTTAAAACAACTATTATTATTTAAACTAAGACCAAATTTAACATAAAAATATAACTTTTTTATCTTAGCATACACACAATATGAAACTCCAATAATTGCAAATGGTAAGAAGAAATTTTGTGTAGTCAGAAGTTTCTAGCCCATCTGGCCGAAGGTTTAAAAATGTAGTTCTGCAGTGCTTCGCCCCAAATCATCACACAAATGCTTATACAAATTACTGTTTGACTTTTATATCAGTATTATTGCCAACTAGCATTTGCATCTTAACCCTTTCTACTCACCTGTGTTTTGCCATGTGTCTTATGGCTTACATGAAATTTCACATATTGCCTTCTTCAGGTGACAGCTTGTACTGTCTCTATCTGACTCTGCCCTCCTTCACCTTTATCTATGCTTTGATTTCTTGCCTGTTTCTAAGATGCCTTGCCATGGGACAAAACAGATTTTTTTTTATTATCCAATGGTAGTTCACAGTGTATAGAAAGACCATCTCACATTAATTGTGTTAATAAACTTATCTGTGAATCAGGCAATTCATATATATTAATCTCAAAAATAACACTTTTATTATCTCAAAAAAGCATTTTCAAATTGATACTAGATGACTTGTTTAAGGATATTATTGACATAGAAGAAATATAAAAAAAAACACCCATAGAAGAGTGGATAATAATTTTTTTTCTTTTTCTACTATAAATCCAACTTATCAGAAAAAATATATATATTGGTGCAATAATGTTAGAAAAGTTTATAAGAGTAATAAACTCCTTTATTACTGTATTTGAGCCCCGTCACAGAAGAAAAAATTTATACCTTGTATTGTAAATATGAACAAAATCCATAGACAGTCATGAGCTATTGCTGTGGCATATAGCTCTTATACAATTTTGTTGCTTGTATTGATTTAATAAGATGCTGATTAGGCACACAAGAAGTTTAGACAGGACAGCCAGACTAGCGAGAGAGCAGAAGACAGCTAGATACACAGTAAGTGACATGGGATTGCTGCACTGAACAAAAACGTACCAAGTCACATATTTAAACATAAATAAAATCATGGGGTTAATTTAAGAGCAAGAGATAGCAAGTAATAAGCCTGAGCCATAGGCCAAAGAGCCTTTGTATGATTATTTGAGACTAATAGCTGCGGGATCAATGTGGTGAGACCAAGACTTCTGATAACAAGCTATGTTTTGTCAAATGGTCATATATCAAACTACACTATGGATAATCATGTTTTTATACACCAGTTTGTACTGCTATATTGTTGATTTTTTGGACCCTGCTCATAACACAGAAGATATACTTTCCAGATTTGAGAAGTCTTTTCTAGTAAGCTGCCATGACACTATAGATGGATTCATGATAAAATGAATAATTATTCTTTATCTTTCACTCTATCACATAAGGAACCACAAAATTCTTTTTAGGGTTAATGATTCATGGTCTTGCTCCCATTTATATCAGCCTGACTGCTGTGGTTCTTGTTTATCTAACATTTAAGTAATCAAACCTGGAAAAAACTTTTGGGTTTAACTTCTGACATAACTAGAAGATAACATTTCTTATGAAACTACTTGATAATCTGCCTCTTATAATCTTTCTGCCTACCCATCTTTAGTAGTCTCTAATGTGCTCTGAGATAAGTGAATAGTTTTATAGGTGTATCCATATGACTGGGTTTTTACATTTGTATTGGATATGACTTTTTCTAATGATCGTCTTCTGTTGCAAAGAGAAATTTCCTTGATGAGCAGGGTGGGAAATATGTCAATCCATGGATTTAAAGACAAATATTTAGAAAGTAGTTAGGCATTATACTGATTTGTTGAAATGGAGATTGTAGCTTCTTCTTCAAGATCCATTGCTTCACTAGTCCTTTGGTAAATAAATATTGCTGAGAATGTGAGAAATCATCTTTTTCAGGGAAGACCACACCAATTTGTTAGCAAACACCAATAGGTCAGCACTGACAACACACATGTGAATAATATTTTTTTTTAAATCTAACAGTTTATATTTCAGGATGTAATGCTTATACATACACATATATAACATAAAAACACTTAATAAAAATAAAAACATGAATTTCAATGAAAGCAGAGTGTTATAAAGGAGGGTTTAGAAAGCAGAAAGACATAAGAATATAATACAATTATATTATGATTTCCAAAAATTAAAGAAATTATAAAAATAACTTGACAGTTTATATTCTTTCTGTAGCTATAAATAAACTTTCCAGAAATTCAAAGGAAAGAAAGTTTAACATTTTTGACCTACTGCATTTACACTGTGTACTCTAGGTATTGTGATGTTTTCTTGTTTTAATACATATTTGATGGTTTAATATATATTTTTAAGATTCAAAATTCAATTTTAGGGTATATAGTTCAGCTTTACATACAGATACATTCTTATTATTATTAAGTGAAATTTATTCTAAGAATCTTGCTTACATGGTCAGTCAATCTTTATGACTCTAAGACAAAACCATTCAGATCAGTTTAGCTGGGGACAGATCTCACAAATTTATAATTAGGATTTTACCTGTTGATAGAAACTATACTCAGAATCTTCTATGCATAAAATTTTCTAAGACTGTGAACTTCACCAATTTAATAAGAAAAAGTAAATATTTTTCTACTCTAATACAGAAGTTACAAACTACACAAAAATAAATCAAATCAAAATAAACACAAGGTTGAATACCTCACATTACATGAATGAATCAAATTCATAAAGAATGTCTGTAACTTTTAACCTCAGAAATATTAGTCTATAATATATCCTTTTGCTGACAGTTGTGTTTATTCCTATTATCAATGAAGGACATTTAGGGAATTTTGAAAGCAGAAAATAAATATAAGGAAAAGTAAACTTTTGAGGTTTAGGATTGGAGTTCTCTATTTTATTTGAAAATTGGGTTTATTAAATCTGACCCTAGGGAATGAAAGAGCATCAAGAAGTGTTCATAGTGTAGTATTTCTGTGATATTAATATTTCCTTTTGGGGAAGCAAGCTTTTCTATATTACCTTTGTAAATTCAGCCTTGACAACCAGAGAAAACAAAGTATCATATTCTGTAAAAGCCTCTTAGATTATTGTCAGAAAACATTTCCCCATTTTCAGTTATTCACTCTGTAAATCTATAGCTAAAAAAAAACCCAAAAAAGTAAATTAAATTTTAACCACATATTGAATTACAATTTACATAATCATAATATAAAACACACTATTGGTAACAAATAATGGAAACATTTATCACCATAACCCAATTTTAAAATATAATTCTGAACAATATTTTGCATCATTTTAAAATTAATACCTTTCTCATACTTCTAAGAAACCAGGAAATTGTTGCTTTCACAGATTTCTTTTGCTAACATCCATTATAATGCAAAATCATTATTTTGCAATTATCCCAGTGCTTTTTAAATATGTTCATTCTATAACTTGTTTCAACATCTTTGTTACTGATTGCAGTTTTGTTAATATATTTCATAAATTAATTATTTATCTGTAAAGTAATACAAATTTTGTTTCTACTTACTCCTTTTTAAAATAATAATGTTATGAATAACAAAAACATATCCTTATGGATTCATATATTTTTATGATTTTCTTAGTTAGATAGCCTGTAACATAATCTTTTATTCACTGTAGCCTTTGGGCTTCAGTTTTGCTCTCCAAGTGTTTTGTTCATAAAGTCTCTATTCTTATTTTACATACTTATGTACAGTGCTTTACAATTTGTTCACAAAGTGTACAAATACATTTTATATACTAATTCTAGGGCATGTAAAGTGGATTTAGTTTACAGTTCTATAATTGTATGTGAATTAAATAATAATTTTAATGCATTTCTATTCATAAAATATTCACAGGATTTTGCCTATATTTTATTTGCTGTATTTTTTACTTGCAGAAGATATTTTATTATTTCTTTGTTTGTTTTGTTTTTTTTTAAGACAGGGGACATTTTAATGAGAAAAATGAACCACATAAGAACACTATTCTGTGGTTATCACTACATAAAAATGGACAAGAGTAAAAGTTACTATTTTCTGTATGTGGTTAAAGTTTAATTTTAGCCATGCAGTGGTGGCATATACTTTTAATCCCTGAATTCAGGAAGTAAAGGCAAACAAATCTTTTTGAGTTTGAAGCCAGTCTGTTCTATAAACAACCAGTACTACACAGAGATTTTTAGAATTTCATTTTGACTGATTTTACCTGTATTATTTTAACTGTTTTTTAAGTGGAAGTAGAATTAAATTTTCATTTTTTTATTATGAATAAAGTCACATTTTCTATCCGCGTATATCCTTGTTCAAGGTCCCTTCCCACTCCCACCCTCTCCAGTCACTCTATCTTCTCCACATCTCCCCATCTCCTCCCCAGCAAGGGCAGGAGGTCACAAGGTCTCAATATGGCTTAGTTCAGCATCCACTCCTGGCAGATCCAGTTTCCTGACTCCAACATCAAGACTGAGTCAAGTGTTCCTCTAGAGGGAGTAGTATTTAAGGTGCCACTCTCAGGTGTTTCAGATCCAAAGCTGTTCAGTGGTTGTGGATTGCAGCTTGGACATGCTTTGCTTTTGCTTTTTTGTTTAGAGTCCACTAATGAGTGAGTACATCCCCTGCTTATCTTTCTGGGTTTGTGATACCTCTTTCAGGAGGATATTCTCCAAATCCATCCATTTGACTGAAAATTTTAGGATATAATTTTTTCTTACTGCTGAATAGTAGTCCGTTGTGTAGATGTACCATCATTTGTTAATCCATTCTTCAGTTGAGGTACATCTAGGTTGTTTCCAGGTTCTTGCTATTACAAATAATGCTGCTATAAACATAGTTGAGCTGGAGTAGAATTAAAGTTTCACTGTTCATTTTTGAATCCAGTACCTCATAGGGAATCTCGCTTATGACTATTACATGCCCTCTCCTTAAGTTGGTAGTTATTTTATATTTTATTATTGTTGTCACAAATATGTGGGCATGTATGTGTATATATGCACAACTGTATGGAGATACTACCTGATGATTGTATTTTGGTGGTGATGTGCACATGGTTTTAGGGCTGACTAATCTGATTTGACAATGGAAGACTGACAACAGGTAGTGCCAGCAGCAATTTACAAGTAGATGAACTATACACAGAAGCTACTCATAAAGCTGGCTGAAGCATCCACCAACAGTTCTCACAGAAGGATGAAGTATAGGAAGAATAAGCACCTATAATGATATTTTTCTGTTAGGCATTTAAAATATTAAATATTAATATTTGTATATTAAAACTCAGGTTTTGTAGATGCATGGCTAAAAACTCTATTTTCAAGCTTACTCTCCTTCTCAATGTTTTGATTATTTTCTGAATAAATATCAACCTTCCACTGAAAGATAAAATTGACAACATAGAGGTTTTCCTGAATCTCACAGGATATTATATATATATATAATTATATATATATATATATATATATAAAACAGTGACTTAATACTTACTAGGGAAATATTAGCAAAACTTCAGTTGTTTCAGTTTTGTTACTGAAAAATCAGTTTTTAGACTAAAAAAATGTAACATGTAACAGTATGTACTACCACGTTATAAAAGAATTTTGTAATTTTCAATTTTATTATCAAATATGTAAGCTAATAAAATGTTTTATTACATAATACTGTCTAGAAATAACTGAGTCAGTTTACCTGTTGTATGTTATGCTACAGATTTTTGATGGTGTTCATTTGTTTGTTTGTTTTGGAGACCAAAACCTTGGGCACATTGCTTCCAAAACAAGCTCTCTGTCACTAAAATATTACTTAGCTTTTACCTTCTTTCCTGCTTTTCTTGTTTCAGAATTCTATCGTTATGTCTGATGTTTGTATTGCGGGAGTCTATTGTAAATACTTAACACTTTGGAATCCTGAATCATTTAATTAGACTAGAAACTGAATTTGGCGAAACTGCACTATATATACTTGTACTAATTTAAGTTGACTTGTAATTTCCTTTGGTTCATAACCAAATCCATGCCTGAAACCTATTTATTTTTAATCAGAGTCATTGGCAGTTATCTCTCTGTGGAGCTCTGTAAACTTTGGGTAAAGTTTTAGTCTTTGGGGATTTTATTATCACTTGAATTTTAGGTAATGGTATTTGTTCTCTAATTACTATTGCTTTAAGTTCCAGAAAATATCTTTAACTCAGAACAACGTTATCATGTAGGAAAAGATTCCTAACATCTGCTCATATGATTTTGTTCAGTATAAACAGAATAGAAATAAAGAATTGTTCTATGAAATTTTCCAGAAATTGCTTATATCCATTTTCAGTTTTAGTGAGAAATATCCTCATGGAAAATGTTGTGATTGTAGATTTTCTTGTTTTGTTGTATAGTGTTCTGTTGGTTTTAGAAGTCTTCTAAAAGGAAATATGATATATTTCACTAATCCTAAATTTTTTACCACAACATTTGTAGAAGCATGAGGAATAGCATTCTCACATTTCCTGTTTTTTGTTTTGTTTTTGATTTTTTGTTTGTTTGTTTGATTGTTTTTGTTTTTTACATAGTCTTTTAACACACCTGACAATGTTTATTTTCCTTTTCTTTTACCGAAAGCTGAGAAAACTGCAAAACTGTTTAAATTGACTTTATCATCTCAAATAAAGACTACTAAAGAAACTTATATCAAGCAGTCTATTCTCAAGATATTTAAGCTCAGTATCATTTGTGAAAAAAAGATTCCTATTGTAATCAACCTTTAGTACATAAGAAAGCATAATTATATAAAAACTCATTTTAGCATACATATAATATCTTGCAAGAAATTGGGTTCCATAGATAGGCTCCCCTACCTGTGTTAGCTTAAGGGCATATGAAAGATTCTAGCCTACTCTCTGTCATACAATAATATAAAGGTCATTTGAGCTATAAGCTATGACTACCTTGTCCTAAATCTGGGAGACCTGGGAGCCCCAGTCTGCAAGGGTCAATTCAATTACTAGTTAAATAGCCACCTCTACTCCTGGTTGTAGTTACCTGATATGATCTGGCCCAACAGATAATGTAGCTCACCTGACTTAATAACCTTCAATTAACAGAACTCTGGATTGAGAAACAGTTCTGTTTTGTTTTGATTCTGTTTTTTGTTTGTTTGATTGATTGATTCAGTTTTGCATTTTGTTTTGTTGTTTTGTTTTGTTTTACATCTTTTTCATTGGAAAGACAATCCTATGTGCACAACATTTCTAGTTACTATAGAAATCCATGGCAGAAAAAAATTTTATCCTATGTTTCCAACATGATGACACTTATAGTCTCTCTGCCTCTTTTCTGAAGTTTTCTCTGAACCTTAGTTTCAGTTTTGTTGAAGATGTGTCAGTTGAGGAGGGGCAGCACCTGATCACTTTTTATCTGCACTTTTTGACAATTTGTAATTTTCTGCAGTGTTCTTCTTTTATTGAAAGAGGAAGTTCCTATTTGACAGATAACACTTACACTTGCTGTACGTATAATATTAAGCAAGTATTTAGGCATTATTCTGGTTTTGTCAAGTGTAAGATGTAGGGTCTTGTACAAAATCAATGCCCACATGGGCACTGGATAAATGGCTAGATTTATGGTAGCATGCAGGATTTCCCTCTTTCTGAGTGGATTTGGGTTTATTGCTATTTAGAGAACTGTGAGTTAATGCCATGTTATTTATTCCACAACTAAATAAACCCTTAGGACTAACTGTTCCATTATAAGAGTTGTTATAGTTCATAGACATTTTAGAGATGTAGAGCTATTGGTTGTTTCCTTCCATTGAAAGCTTGATTTCGTTTTCCAACATCATAAAACTAGTCCTCAAGGAGGAGCATTCATGCCATATCTGCATTCAATAATCTGGGTCCCAGTGTCTGATGTAGGTAGTTAAGCAATAGGGACTTACCTTCCACCACTAGGATGCAACTACAAACATTAACTACAACCTATAAAGTTTTGTTAGTCTTGCACTTTCTTGACCACTGTCTTCTTTCAATATGCTATCATGGAGGATTGGAAGATATTTTGCCAGCTATGGTGGAAATATTCTCTTAAATATCTATGATAGGTAAACATATGCATTTTATGTCATTTTTAGGGAAATAAATAACAGTATGTCTTTTATAACTTTTTCAGATCAAGTTATTGTTCCTTAACACTCCTTTTTTCCCTTTTCTTGTTTACCTCTTTCACTGCTCCAAATTATCTTCTCTAATATTTTATTTCTCACATACAATCCATTTGATACTGTGGTATCCCTGTCCATTTTACCTCCTCCTAATCCCTCAGTCACTTATTATTGCCTTGGCTTTGGTGGATACTTCAGGTTATTTTTAAAGGTAAATAATGTATTCATTGTTATCCATCATTGTTCTCCAAACTAGGTTTTAGTATCTCATCATTTTTAATTGTATACTATAAAAATTGTTTACAGAAAATATGATCTGATAGCTAAAAGAATTTTACATGAATGTTTTGTATATTTTTCTTCTCCTTTGAATATTCACAATAAAAGAAGTCTTTGAATTCCTTTTCCCTTTGCATTTTTTCTGTGCTCTCATTTAAATATTTGAAAAGAAACACCTATGATGCTAAAGTTTTTTTTGAAGGTATGCTGTTCTACTGAATCAGAGTTCAGAGAGACTTTTCTTTCTATTATTGTATCTTGGTTTGGAAAATTGTGGCTTTAAAAGTATCATGAAGTATAAGGTCTAAAAGGTATGCAGCATAGAATTTCAGATTGGTGTCCATGGATCCAGGCGGAGTTTGTACCTTTCATTTCTTGAGAAACTTAGGCATTACTTCAAGCAGTGAAAGTATTCAGAAAACCTACATACCTTTGCATTTTCTTGTGGCCAGTGAAACATGTAGAAATTTGATGGGACCATAAATCTTAGACATTATTCTAGTGTATATAGTATACACTGTATAGCTGGCAAACATCATTGTAGCCTAGCAACTATTCTTGTCTGGATCCTAACAATCATCATTGTATTGTGTTTTGGATTAGGGTATTAAAAAGTCAGATTGATTATAATAAACTTGTCAGAGCCTCAGTATTGTTTGTTCCCTCTATCTTGTCCCGGTAAAGAATAATTTTTATTAGTCAAATCAGGTAATTTATTTTGTCTTGACCCAGTAACTAAGCTCATGTTTATAGTGGGAAACATGTATACTCAGGACTTTGATAATGAAATAGTCTGTTGTTTCTCTGTGCAGTCTTTATTGATTTTTCTAAGGGCAGAAAGCAGGGTCCAGTGGCCAATTTCTGCCTATCTTAGATAAAACTGAAGATCAGCACATGACAGGCTATGTGCTTAAAGACAGGGTCATTCAATTGGCATGTGGCCTCTTACTACATACCACAAAACAGTGAAAATGCATCTAAAACCAAGCTCACAGAGAAGGTATAGCTGTTCTAATGTCAGAAGATTCTGATTTTCTGATGAGGGTAGAATATAGGGCATTACCATGGGAACCAAACACTCAAGACATTGAACTATATCCCCAGTCATACAGAGGACTTTGCAGATAAACTGTGCTAAGCTTTCGTTGGCAAAAGAATAAGAAATAAAATTTTCAGTGAAACTTTTTATAATAGAGAATTAGTGTCTGATTACTTACATAATGCTTATTATCTTTTGTAGTCCAAATCAAATTTTGGCTTCTGAAGTTTTAGCTCTTAGTCAGTGTTATATATAACTGATAGAACAGATAGTGACAGGAAGAGAAAGTTTCATCTTAATAATTAGAAACACTATTGGCTATATGATGGGAAAGTGCAGAGAGGCCAAAGAAAGTTCAGTAAAAAGGGAAAAATATTTTATGGTATTAAATCCTACCCAATATATTCTCTGAAATTAGGTTTTCTAGTATTTACATACTTGTACATGACAATGTAGTAGCACAATTTTGCATTGTAATAAATGAGACCCAGAGGCAAATGTCAGGAGAAGGTTGAAATATCAGAGAGAGGAAGCACCACAATCAGTTCTCACCAAACTGTCTTGCAACTTCCTCAGCCTCACTCCTAGTCTCTTCTGCCTGTCGCTTCTGCAAGTCCCAGTTTCTTCTGGGTTTCTGCAAGCCCTTATAAACCCTATCACATTCAGGTTAGGATTAAAGGTGTGTAGCCTTGAACTCACATAAACAGAAGAAGTTTTTTCTCTGGAGTTATGGGATTAAGGGTCCCCACTCCTGGCTTTCCCTGTGCTGGGATTAAAAGTGTGTGTGATTGTCTCAGTTGTTTATTCTTGTATTCAAGCTTCACTTGACTGTGTAGTCTCTCTGATATCCCAGGATTTATTAAATACCTAACAAATATACACATGACAGAACATTTTGGTAATGTTTCTTTGTATTTTTCTAATCATATTGTATTATACACCTATCTTTTCAAAAAATTAATCGAGTATTTTTTTGCACCAGATGAAATGACACAGTGAGAAATTTGATCTATTTTCCAGATGTTTATAGTCCTTGTAAACCCTTCTTTACAATTAGCCTTTTTAAGAATTTATAAAAAGTATTCTATGTTTGTTTATCTATATCCTGGTGACTTGTAAGATTTTAATATTTTACTTAGAGTTAGTCCACTTGCAGTTTTTGTATGTTTTAAATAAATCTGCACACTCTGTAACATTCTCAAAACTTTCCATAAAAAATAGCATTTTTAAAATGAAATTTGATCAATATCCCTGGCATATAAAACATAAATTTTAATTCTGATGTTTACTGATTTTTATAGAAGTTATTTTATAATATTCATACAGAAAAATAATGCGTAAGAGTGTAATGAAATGTACACAGGCATTTCAGATTCACAGACATCTTAAAATGCATTAGTTTCACTGAGCTTCTTATTATTTGTGTAGGAAATATATGATCAAAAATAATCTTGAAAAGGTTTATTTGGATTAAATATCCTGATCATTGTTCACTGAGGAAAGTCAGTGCAAGAAATTAGGAAGAACACAAATCTGGAGGGAGGAGGTGATGCAGAGGCATGGGGGTGTGCTCCATTTATAGCTTGCATAGCCTGCTTATTAACCCAAGACCACCTGTAGAGGAATTACCCCACCACATTGAGCTGACGCCTCTAATACCGATTACTAATTAAGAAATTTCCTAATAGTCTTGTCTGCTTCCAGCATGATTTTTTTCTCCCCTCAGATAACTAAAACATGTGTCAAGTTGATACAAATTAAGTAGCATGTATCTCCATATGCAATCAAACACAAGAAGATTATATACAAGTAAACAATTAAATTTTAAATTGCTGTTAGCTTTGTCTTATTACATTAATAAATGTAATGAAATATATAACATAATATCCAGAAATTCATACTGCTTGACAAAATAATATAAAAAAGAACATTACCATGTTTTTTAATCTTAATATCAGTGCTGTTCTTTTATATTATAGATACTGTTTTTTTTAACATAAAATTGTAGAGGAAAAGTATCACCAGCATGTGGATAAGAATGCACTTTACTTAAACTTACACAATTCTCAGTAGTATAATAGATGTACATGAAAGTTAAAGGGAAATTAGTTTGGTATTCACTTGGCAGTTATATAAAAGACTGTAATAATAGGCACACTCTAAGAACAACACAACATATTATAAATTCTGAGACTTATAATTTTTTTATTTTAAAACATTTAATTAGTATCAAATCACTGTATTATATCTATTTGCCTCAGTATGTTTGATGGCTCAAAATAGTTAGGTGTAGTGTGTGTATATGTTGTGCATTCATTGTGTGTATGTTTATGTGTCTCTGTGTTCTATGTGTATATTTGTTGGTATAGGTTATATAATTATACAGTGTGTGTGTGTGTGTGTGAGTCAGAGTTTGATGTGACATGACTCTCTAACTTTCTCTTTCTTCCTTTCTTCTTTACTTTCCCTTGCTCTCTTTTTTGGTTGAGACATGGTCTCTTTTATTTTGTAGCCATCATTTCTCTCCAGCCCTGGATATAAAGGAGCATGTAGCCAACCCTGTTTTTCATGAGATTTTTAGAAAATTGAAATCAGTTTCTCAAGCTTATAAAATATTGATTTAATAATTGATTTATATTCCAAGCCCCTTGAATTACCTTTAGTGAACATATCTAAAGGTAGGTAGATGACAACGATGTGTAAAATGCATTAAAGTATGAATTCTTTAATGTAATTAAAGAATTCTATATTACTTAAATGATGTTATTACATCTCAGTATTTCCCAAATATCTTTGACAAAACTACTGTTTCTTAGATTTACATATGAAGCTAATATCCTGAAAGATTCAAGGTTATCCTTGTAGTAAATAGAGATATGAAGATAGAAACTCTTTAGGATTGTTTAGATGGTCTCTGTGCTTTTCACTTTAAAAAACAAAGTCCTTTGTTCAGCAGAAGCACGTGAATAAAGTTGCTGCTTAGTGGTAAGAGTGTAAAAGAAACATTCTCTTAGCATGTTAAGCTTTTAGAGATATTTTAAAGGGGAGGTAGGAAAAGACTTCCAATTACAGGAAGACTAGCTGTGATTTAACATGAGGTACAGCTTCCACACTCCCATTGGAAAATTACTGTATTTATAAGTCTTTTTGTCTTTGGCCTTTTTATTTCAGGAGCTTGGGGAGGGAGAGACAAACTATTTATTTTCATCCATTTGCAGATGACAATTTATTTTAAAGACCATTTCAGGGAAGATGATTGTAATTCTAATTAATAGCTTGTCAGGAAAGCATCTGCTTCAGCAGATCTGTTATCATCATGGACCTGCCCGATATAAAACTGACATATTGGTATGTGAACTGGAATTTGTATCAATGTTATACTTGATTTTTGTCTACTTTATTTCCATCAAGTATATAATTTTAAAAAGTCCTCTAATATATCCTAGCATTAACTTTATATGGAAAAGTAATTACAGCATATTTAAAATATCAAAAACCCAGAAAATAAATTTTGATATTTAAAGATGATTAAAATATAATCCAAGTCGAATTTAAAAGGCCAGAGGTTTTAGAGGTAATAAGCAAGAGTTTTGCTAGTAACATTATAATTAAAGGATTATAATTTGTCTCCCATAGGATCATTTTCATCACTGATAGGTGATGAAACAATTTCCTCTTATCTTCTAAGAGGTTAATTTACTGTTTCTGTCCTTTATGGTAAAATTTGAAAGCTCCAATAAAGATATCAGAGTTCCACTACAAAATACATTTTTTGGTCTTTTTCTTTACATGCTAAGTGAACATTGAGCAAAACATTTCCCTTTGGACACCTTACATATAGTTTAACTTAAATTTTTAAACGTTTTAATTTTAAAATAATGTCTTTTACACATGTGTATGCCCTTGCTCCCCTTCCTTTCCTTCCTCCCAACCCCTCCCAATCAGTATTCTGCCTCTTCCTTCCCCATCTCCATCCCCAAAAGTGCAAGAATTCCCAAGATGGGTCAGGTCAGCATGGAGCATCTACTCCAGTTAAGATAGATGTCTTCATCCTAATATCAGGACTGAGTTAAGTGTTTCTCTGAAGGTAATGAGCTCTGAGGTGCCAGCCTATGCACAGAAATGCAGTCTGATCCCTCCACTCAAGGCTCCATGTACTGTTCATGTCAATCACAGTTGCTTACCCTTGAATGGCCATGCTACTTTTCCAGATGGTTCCCCAGTGGATGTTCTTGGTCAATGAGCTCCTCAGAGCTCCAGTCAGCCATCACTTTGGGAATTTTACAATTATCATGTATATAAATTACCTTGCAGGCCTATTGAATATTAAAGGATTCTTTCTCTTTTCCTTATGTCATTTTTCTTCACCTCTTTTTTCTCCCTACTTTCCCCCTCTACTTTTCTACTTTCTCAATTTTTATTGTCTCTTCTTTCAACCTATTATCCCATTGCTGATGATATCAGAAGCCTCACAATTTCCATTTAAGTGTTCAGCTAAGTCATGGGACAACATCCACTGTTGTGTGTGTGTGTGTGTGTGTGTGTGTGTGTGTGTGTGTGCACGTGTGTGCGCACATGAGAGAAAGAGGGAGCGAGAAGGAGAGGTAGAGAGGGAGAAAGGGGGCAAGGAACATAAGGAAAGAGAGATAAAGAGAGTGGGAGGAAAAAGAGAGGGAGAGAGAGATATAAAGAGGGGGAATACGAAAACAGGGAGAGAGATAAAGAGAGAAAAATAAAGAGAAAAAGAGAGGGGGTTTAAGGAGATGGAGGATAGAAAGAAAAGAAAGGAAGGAGAGAGAGTGTTAGAGTGATGTATATATAGAGTGCAAGTCTGCACTGCACATATATATATATATATATATATATATATATATATATATATAGAGAGAGAGAGAGAGAGAGAGATTGATCATTTAAGGTCGTTCTATTTGTACTCCCACCCTATTCTGAAATGAATACTCAATACCTTTCATCCAGGGAGTCTTAGTTAGGTTCATATGATATCATATGTATTAAAGCAATAAAATATAATATGTGGTGCTGGGATAGATGATTCTTCTACTGGGTTCTTTTCATGAGCTCCATCTGAGATTGAAGTGGACAAAAAATGAAAGATGACAAAAACCTAGAAGACATCTATTTATTGTACTGGATTTAAAATACAAACATAATGTAAAAAGTCTCTATTCCTCAAGCAAACTTGCAAATAATGGCAAAGAGACTTATTATTAATTATAAAAGCTTGCTGTTTAGCTTAGTTATGCTTTTAACTAGCTCTTAGAATGTAATCTGTATTTTTATTAATCTATGTTCTATCACATGGATCTTACCTGTATGCCATTCTGCGTGTCAGGCTACAGTGTCTCTCTCTCATATTTATTCATCTTCTGCTTCCCCTTTCCTGGTCTGGCACTCATGCCTATACTTCCTGACTAGCTATTGGCTCTTTATCCTTTTATTAAACCAATCACATCAATATATTTTCACACAGTGGCTAAATATCCTACAACAACATAAAAGTTTGGTTTTTCTGTGACAGTGAAATTCCACCAGAGAGAGAGAGAGAAGTTGCAGGTATTATAACTCACAGACCTTGGAAAGCATCAGTAGCCTAAGACAGGTTTACAGCAGCCATTAAAAACTTGACTTGTCTGTGACAGCAGGCTGCAATTTAAGTTTTCTACAAAAGGGAGCAAATTAAAACGTTTAATGTCATCCATTAATATTTGTGTGTGTCTTAAATTTTGTTTTGGTTCATGGAAAATTTTAAATAATTAAGAAAATCAAAGTCTAACATTACCATCAGTCTTTGGATACTGCATTTTTGATTTTAGAATTCTTGCAAAATTTATCTGAGAATTAACTTATGAATATACATAAAATATTCAATGTGAATATAATAATTTCCATTTTCATGCCTGTGTATTCATTCCTCAACCTTAAAAATTCTGAGAATTGTCCATTGAATTACATTTTCAGTTTGACAGGCCAATGCAGAAGGCTACAAATATAAAGCCAAACTGCAAAGTTAAGGATTATTTTATAATTTGATTCCAAGTCTCTACTCTGAATTAATGTATTTTGAAAATGCAATGGTTTAAAAGCAACTGTAATTTTTTAAATCTTGTATTAAATTCTCTTTTTTATTTTATTTTTTGTAGAAAATAGTTTGCCCCATATAATATATTTTGTTTGTGTTTCCTCGTCACTCATCTCCCCCAGTTTCTTCCAACCTCTCTCCTCTACCCTCTTGGTCCACACCTTTAGCAGCATTATTCATAATAGCACGAACCTGGAAACAACATAGATGTCCCTCAACTGAAGAATGAATTAAGAAACTGTGGTACTTCTCTATACAATGGACTATTACTCAGCAGTGAGAAAAAATGATATCCTAAAATTTGCTGGCAAATGGATGGATTTGGAGAATATCCTCCTAAGCGAGGTATCACAAACCTAGAAAGATAAACAGGGGATGTACTCACTCATTAGTGAACTCTAAACAAAACAAAACAAAACAAAACAAAAAAAAGCCAAGCATGTCCAAGCTACAAACCACAACCACTGAACAACTTGGGATCTCATACACCTTGGACTGGCACCTTGGATCCGACTCCCTCTAGAAGAATACCTGACTCAGTCTTGATGGTAGTGGGTGGAAACTGGATCTGCCAGGAGTGGATGCTGAACTAAGCAATATTGGGACATTGGAACATTGAGACTTTGGGACCTCCTGCCCTTGCTGGGGAGGAGATAAAGTGATGTGGAGAAGAGAGTGTGACTGGAGGGGGTGGGAGGGAGAAGGAACCTTGAACAAGGATATACACGGATAGAAAATGTGACTTTATTCATAATAATAAAAAAGACACACAAAAAGGATTCTAATGAACATAAAATAATAAAATAAAATAGGCAGGCAAGTCCATCAGAATAGGGCAAAATTGCAAACAAAAGTTAAAGAACAAAAGAAAGAGCAATAGAAGCACTTGTAGACACTGAGACACAGATTCACACACACAAGAACAGCATAAAAACTCAATAATGGAAGTAATATATTTAATTATGAACTGTACAGAAGAAGAAAAAGGAGGACAAAGAGAAGAAGAACAAGAGGAAGAAGAAGAAGAAGAAGAAGAAGAAGAAGAAGAAGAAGAAGAAGAAGAAGAAGAAGAAGAAGAAAAGAAGAAGCAGACTGATGTAATATTATAAGACAAAGAAACTCTAAAGATGTCTTTGGATTCATTTTGTGTTGGCCATCTACTTCTGGAAAAGGGGCCTGCTATTTTGTTTTTCTAGTGAGTCTTTCATGGAAAAAAAAAAAGCTACTTTTCATTTGCAAATTCTTATCAAATGGAGCTATCTTCTTGATTAGGGATGATAGCTTATGTCCCCTGTTCCTCTCAGGTCTAGAATCCCATCTGGCGCAAACATGTGCAGGCCCTATGCATGCTGTCTCAGTCTTTTTGTATTCTACAAGTAACTTTTTTTTATAGAAATCTACTTGTGTTTTATATTTTTTCTCTCTTAAATGATTTAGCATATAATCATGGTCATATCTTTTTAGCTTGTATGCACTGTGAATGAGTTCTTGTGTCAAAGTATTTCTCCTCTTCACAACAGTAGGAGCCTATAGAACCCCTAAGAGATAGAGTGAAGTGAGACAGAGAGGAGATTGGGACATGGGAGATGCTGCCATTAGAGGAAAAGTTTTTTGTTAGACTCTAGTTCATTCTTATAATGAAGCTATTAGGAAGAAAAAAGGTTTTCTTTCCCTCTCTGAAGATTTTATCTCAGCCTATGAGCTCTCTCCTTTGTATTTATTTTGTATCATGACACCTCAAGTATTATAACTTAGCTGGGAAGCTAAAATAAACCTTTTACTATAGAGTACCAGATTTCAATCTTGTTATAGAAACTGGAACACATGATAATATCCTCTGCT
Organism: Sigmodon hispidus; assembly: GCA_004025045.1. Lineage (NCBI taxonomy): Eukaryota > Metazoa > Chordata > Mammalia > Rodentia > Cricetidae > Sigmodon > Sigmodon hispidus. The sequence continues at coordinate 109,309 of PVIH01003952.1, read as the reverse complement.
CTAAAACAGCCACATCTAAAATTAAATGCTAAATCACCTATAATGTAATGACTAATATCTTTGATTTTCTATAAATAGCTTTGAATAAAAATGTAGGTGGGCAAGTGCAAAGAATAACTTCAGAAATTAGAAATTATTTTGTGGACATTTATACAACTCATGAGAATATTTACCTTTTACTGATTTATTTTATTTTTTTTTTTACATCTATTCTTTTGTTGAGTATTTGCTAGTCAGTCAAAGATCTCACAAAGTCCAGAAGAGAAAGCTGAGTCTCCTGGAGCAGGAGTTACAAGCACTTGTGAGCCACAAAACGTGGGTGCTTATAAACGTGGGTCTTCTGCAAGAGAGAAAAAAATTCTGTTTGTTTGATTTGTTTTGAACTGCTGAGATATCTGTCCAGCCCTTCATATAACTTTTATATTTATGTCAAAAGTAACAGATAAGTTAAATGAGCTGTGAATGTAATCAGAATTTATTATATTGAGATCTAATATTTTTACGTGAATTGTAAATATAGCAGATAGGAAAAGAATCCAATGATGGAAACCAGGGTGATGAAATATTGTTGTATGTTTGTGAGTGTACATGGGTAGAATAAAAAAATCTAAAAATTTGATAACTATCAATCAGAATGATATAGGCTATTTGTAAAGATAAAGTTCAGTCTAATTTTAAAATAACCTTTTAATTCAAAATAAATATAACTGCATACAAAGTTACATAATTAAAATATTAAAAGTCATAAGTTTGTTTGTTTTTTATTATTAAAGAGGACCCACATTGGAACCCAGACTTATATGATGTTCAATATGTAGTCAAGGGTTGACCTAAATTTATGTTGTCCTGTCTCATCTTCAAAAGGGATAGACTGCAGGCATGATTCGCTATGCTAAACAGTAGCACAATATTTCTGACTAACTGTTTTTAGGTTGGTCACATAATCTCTAAAACATATAATGATTAATTCATATTATAAACTCCAATTTTCTGCAGGATATATTCTTTCCCTGAGCAGGTCATTTTTTCCCCATCTGAAGTAAATGTTACTTATGTTGAGAAAAAATTATTTTATCTACCCATTTCCATATTACTTTCAATATTTGAAAGTTTTTATAATGATTTATTAGAACAAATGTACTGTGCATAGATTAAGAATTGGAAACTTTATTTTACTGTGAAGTTATTTGCCTGTGTGTACAAAAATACCAAATCAACAGTAAAAATATAGAATGATGACATTTCTACAGTTCATGATTAATTATTTTGTGAAAATAAAGCAATAATCTTTACTATGTTTTTAATTTGTTAGAACATATTTTTCCAAACCACATTTAAATACATAACTTGCCTAGAAAGAGCATTTAAGTTATGAATTTTTAAGGTTATGCTAACTATTACAATATGGCACTAACCTTTTACACAGATGGAATGCAGTCTCCATCTGCCATTTCAGCACCTGCCCTTCAGGGTGTTTATGGCTGATATTTTAAACATACAGTAAATGCAGAAAGGAAATTTCATACATCATAACCAACAAGTATGCATACAAATTCACCTCTGTAGCTAAAATCCTGTTACATATCTATTTAATCTTATTTTTAAGGAAATGCTCTTTTTTGACCATGGTAATAAAATGCTACATTTAAAATCAATCTTTGCATAACTCACTATCATGGATTAAAAACTGTACTAGTGTGGCATTTTTAGCAGACTGTACAAAATGAAAATGTCACCTTTTCTTTCAGGTGAAAGTATTTTGCCTTTTCTTACAATAAAATACCCCGAGTTTAACATTAGGTTTAAGAAGAAAAATTCCATGTTAAACTAAAAGTTCATTCAAATGTTATGTCTGAAAAACTCTTACTAAATAACAATGTCTAAAGACATACTATTAGCCAAAGACAAAAGCTTAGAGACATTGTTGAAATTTCTTCCCTTTTTAGAGTACTTGGTAGTCTAAGTCGCTCAGAAGTACCTTGCAAAGATTATGAATGTCCTCATGAGCTGTATCATAGAGTATAGAGTACCACATTTGATACTAAGTCATTGCGTTTTCCAAGCCAACTGAAATTACTAAAATAGGCTATGATATAAGGGGACAGACCTGACACATACACATAATGACACTTATATACCAATGAAGGATTCTTTTGGTTTTATGATAAAGAGTAATAAATGATATAATTATGGAGTAATAATATGTAATACTGTTTTTTATTATATAATTTCTCATCTTGAGGTTGGGGGGAGAAAACTGGATCTGCCTCTGTCCTCTATATCCAGGTGGAGCATAATATTCCTCCATACTGAATGAGCTTCAAGAAAAACAGTTCATGCACTAAGAAGTTCTAGTCTCACAGCCAGGTCCCCAACAAAGAGCCCATGCCATGCAACTGTCATCAACATTCAGAGTGCCTAGTTTGTTTCCATGCAGGTTTCACAGCTGTCATTCCAGAGTCAATGAGCACTAATTCATGTCAGCTGTTTCTTGGATTTTCCCATCATGATCTTGACTCCTTTGCTCATATAACCCCTCCTCCCTCTCCTTGATAGGATTCCAAGAGCTCTGCCTAGTTCTTATCTGTGGATCTCCATTTCTGCTTCCTTCAGTTACTATATAAAGTTTCTATGATGACACTTGGGATAGTTATCCATTTGATTGTAGAGGAAGGCCAGATTAGGCATGCTCTCCACTACTACTTGGGAGTCTTAGCTGGGACAATTCTTATAGCATTCTGGGAATTTCCTTATCTAAATGCTCCTTAACTAAAGAATGGTTAAAGAAAATGTGGTACATTTACACAATGGAGTATTACTCAGCTGTAAAATACAATGACATCATGAAATTTGCAGGCAAAAAGATGGTATTTAAAAAAAAATCCTGAAGGAGTTAACCCAAACCCAGAAAAACAAACATGGGATGTAAATACTTAAATAGATAGTAGCTTTAGACATAAAGCTAAAGATAACAAAGCTGCAATTCACAACCCAGACAAGTTACCTAAAAAAAAAGATCCTAAAAGAGACATGCATGAATTACCCTAAGAAGGGGTTATAGAGAAGATTTCCTGAGTAAATTGGGAGTGAAGAGGAGGGAATGGCGGTAAGGAGAGGTGGCAGCAGAACTTGAAGGAATTGGATGTTTGAGTTGCAAGAGTGAAAGGAGAGGAGATCAAGGAAGGAGACACCTGGAAAGAGGGATCCATTACAGGTTAAAGCAAAAGAATGCTTTTAAGGTAGTTCAGATCCTGCGATGTATAGTTCAGTATAGAAAGAAGACAGAGTGAAAGCGGATATAGAAACTGTAAATGGTTACTTCCTGCTGATACGAAGTTAGATTTAGTAATGCTGATCAGTGGGTGAAGTTGAAACTGGGAATATCAAGACATTTTATTTTTTTGTCCAGCCTCTGTGATTTTTCCAGGCAGGTTTGTAACAGTCTGCTTTGCAGGAGTGCAGACAGTGATTGAATCAGTTTGTGCAGGGAGAAATTTGTAATCTGTAACTTTTTTAATGAATAAAATCTGTGTTTGTATTTCTCTCAGTGTGTGGGTGTGTGTGTGTGTGTGTGTGTGTGTGTGTGTGTGTGTGTGTGTGTCAGAGAGAGAGAGAGACAGGGAGAGAGACAGAGAGAGAGCACGAGCGAGCCATGGACAATATTATTAGATTATAATCTACTTTTTAAATCTTTTCAACTTAGAACCAACAACTAAAATGTCTTTAGGAATAATATGTTCATAATCAATATATTATACTCTGTAAAGAAATTTTCTGATATTAATAATTAGGAAAGTCTAGTAATATAGTATTCTGTGCAAGATTTTAGTAGTCTTTAAGAATTTTGTTTAATTTAAAGACAAACCAAATTAACAAACTAAAATTTGAACTCACTCCTCCTCATGAAAGTTCTCTTTAAACAGATAAAGACCATTAAAGAAAACTACAACCAATCAAATTGCCAAGTAGTGGAGTATCTCTTTCATACGGAATAATTACTGAACCTAAGTTTTATGGAATATTATAGAAAATGTGTAAGAGCCAAAGGATTGGCAAGTTTGGAGGGATACTGTTTTTTGGAATGCCAGATGCTAGATCTGTAAAGTTACACCAGCTTGACTGCCTAAATGTTAGCTTAGCAAGACAACAAAATCAGACTTGCCAGTATCTACAGGGAAACTACATGTTGCCTCAACTCTGTTCAAACATATGTAGACACTTAAGGTACTAAGCATGGAAAAATTAGGCTTCCCTAGGGAAAAGCACACAAATTGATTTTCTGTCACCAAATGATCAGCCCTGATAAATATCAAATTAAAATTGTGAAGATAGAGCAGTTTACAAATATATATGTACTTATATGTATGCATGTCAATAAAATTAATAAAGAAGGGGGTCATGAATTTGATAAAGAACCATTGTACTTAGGAGAGTATTTGGGGAAGTAAATTAAGAAAATTAATGATATTAAAGTTTTAAAAAATAAAGAAATATTCTCTGTGTGATATTAATAATGCCATTTCCATGTTTTAGCACTTACTTTTTAATAGTAGATAATGAATCATTAGTTGTACATGGTGACATACCTTAGTGACCTAAACTCTGTGCTGATGGAGTTTATTGTATCCTCAGCTCCATAGTAAGTTTGATGCCAACCAGCAAGTGCTCCTAAAGGTCATCTCTTAAATTCTCAAGATAAAACAATCAAAGAATCAATAATTACAAAAGATTAGAAAGAAGAGTAATCATGAGAAACTATAACAAAATACAGTGTTTGAGTGTCATGATTACTGAGCATTAATTCTACTGTTTGAACGACTTTCTCCTAAGAGAATATCTTACTGTAGAACTTGATTCTTAGCTTACAACACAGCAGAGTAAGAAAATAGCATTGATTCCCATCAGGATGTCACTTCCACATTACTTACTATTTCTTACTTTTATTTTCTCTTTCTTTTTTCTCTAATGAACACATGAAATCTGGTGAAACACTATAAATCCCTGTAAGGGCAGACTTCTATAGGGGAATTCAGGTGGTACTTAAGAGAGCCTGGGTAGCTCCTGAGAATCTGGACCCTGATTGGGCATGGCAAGAATTGATCCAGACCTGGGAACTTCCTGTGGTGAGACCCTTAAAGAAAAAAAGTCTTTTCTCACCCACACCCCTGCCAGAAGCCATCAATGCAGAAGTGAGGCACTTATCTGGACCTCCTGCCCTTGCCTGGTAGGAGATAAAGAAATATGGAGAAGAGAGAGACTAGATGGGGTAAGAGGGGGAGGGGAGCTTGAACAAAGATATACACTGATAAAAAATAGGACCTTATAAATAAATGAATAAATAAATAAGAAGTGAGACACTCAGTCATTTAGCTATTTTCTAGCCTTGAGCACTCATATACAATGACATTTCTTTTTTTTTCTTTTTTTCTTTTTTTTTAAGTCCACTAATGAGTTAGTAATCCTCTGCTTATCTTTCTGGGATTGTGATACCTCACTCAGGAGGATATTCTCCAGATTCATCCATTTGCCTGCAAATTTTAGAATGTCATTTTTTCTTTCTGCTGAGTAGTACTCCATTGTGTAGATGTAGCACAGTTTGCTAATCTATTCTTCAGTTTAGGGGCATCTAGGCTGTTTCCAGGTTTTTGCTATTATAAATAATGTATGTTTTCATAGATACATATGCATTGTGCTTGTTTGTACATGTTCATTTTTTTACAGTGTTTAGTAAGTTTTAATATATTTTTTAATTGTGATATTTTTCACATCTTCATCAGAAGTCTCCTCTCCTAGTAGAGGCCAGGCCAGTTCCCTGAACTCAAGCTAAGATGTCCCACTTCTCTCTCCATGTCTGCCCATCACAACATTAACCTCCACTCCCTTCCTTAACACCCTATCCTGGCTCATGTATCTTCTGGAAGCCTTCTACCCCATAGAGGCCAGGTCAGCTCCCTGAAAACAAGGTAAAATATCTACCCCCCAAACACCACTAGCACTTGTCAGTCATAGCACCAACCATCCCTCCGCTCCTTATCACCATATCCTAGCCCATTTCTCTGCCAGAAGCCTTACACCCAATCACAGGCCAAGCAAGCTCTCTGAAAAACAGGTAAGTCACAATAGCACCTCACTGTCTGCCCTGCCAGCACCTGCCAGCATAACTCCAACTGCCCCTCTTTTCCTATCACAACATCCTGGCCCACACCTCAGGAAAAAGATTCCTGCCCCACCAGAAGTCAGAACAGAAACCTGAACCCAGCTAAGAACACTTCCACATCACCCACAGATGCCCAACATAATCTCAACCCCCAATACTTGTCCATATACAAGCCCTCACTTTTAGCAAATCTCACTTACATAACAGAGACCAGACCAGCTCCCTGAAAACCAGCTAAAGGCCTCTTATCCCACTGAAAACCAGGCAATCATCTTGAACTACAGGGGACCTCAGCCAGATCAGATAGCATTCACATTGCCAGAATTGCAGCACCTAAGAGGTTATAACACTCTGGTGAACCAGAAGCCAACAGAAGTGCAGCCCCCAACTTGGGCAGAGACACTCTACATAACCACAGGCCACTCCATTTAGAAGACCATAAAGGAAACAGAAGCCATGAAAAAACACCCATCCAACAAAGACATACCCAGAAGTTGGCACCTAGATCTATCATCACTCCAGTTCCAGATGCCTAAGTGACACTGAAAAACACCATTAACAAAGCTAGGACAATATGTTTCCACCAGGGCTCAGCCATCCCACTACAGCAAGCTCTAGATTTTCCAAAACAGAAGAAGCACCAAAAACCTCTCTTAAAATCAATTTTATAAAGAGGATAAGGGTCCTTAAATAGTAAATAAGTAACTCATTAAAGAATGTCCAGAAAGCCAAGATAAAAACAAACAACTGGGTGAAGAAAATAAATTAAAAATTTTCAGATAGAATCGATAAAGTACAAACTGAAAGATTCTTGAAATGGAAAATCTTGGTAAGTAAGCAGAAAATACAAACCCAAGATTCATCAACAAAATATAAGGGTCACAGGAGAGAATCTCAGGCATTGAAGGCATGTTAGAAAAAATAGATACACAAATCAAAGAAAATGTTAAATCTAAAGCTGCAAATAAGAAATGTACCTTATCCTCAAAGATAGTACAATAGAGTAAAAGTTAAAAAAAAAAAGATTTTGCAAGCAAATGGGCCCAAGAAAAGATGCTGTTGCTATTCTAATATCTAATAAAATAGACTTTAAACCAAAATTAATCAAGAGATGTGAAAGGACACATCTTACTATTAAAAAATTCGCCAAGATGATGTCTCAATTCAAAACATCTGTGTCCCAAATGCAAGAGCACACATTTATAAAAGATATATTACTGAAGTTTAAATCACAATCAACCCTCACACATTGATAATGGGAGACTTAAATTACTGGTTCTCACCAAATGACAGTTCACCCAAACATAAGCTCAACACAGAAATAATAGATTTAACAAATATTATGAATAAAATGGACCAAACAGATATCTACAGAACGTTTTACCTCCTTCTCCTAACAATATATATATATATATATATATGTATGTATGTATGTATGTATTCTTTTCAGTACTTCACATAACGTTCTCCAAAACTTTCTATATATTTGGTCACAAAGTAAGTTTCATCAGTTGCAAAAAATTGAAATAAACTTTTGCATTCTACCAGACTTCTGTGGTCTAAAGATGAATTTCACCAGTCACAGAAACAAAAGAAATTCTACAAAGACATGTAAACTGGACAACTCTATACTGGGCCAACAGAAGTAGGAAAAAAGTTAAGGACTTCTTTGAATTCAATGAAAATGAGTGTTCAGCATAGTCAAATTTATAGAACCCAATGAAAACTGTGCTAAGTGGAAGGTTGATAGTAGTGAATGCCTTCATAAAGAAATTGGAGTGATATAATACTAGCAACTTATAACACCTCAAAGCTCTAGAACAAAAATTTAAAAATGCAAACCAAAGGAGTAGAATTAATTAAACTGAGGTCTAAAATCAATTAAATAGAAACAATACAAAGAATCAATGAAATAATGAATAGGTTTTGGAGAAAATCAATAACATGGAGAAACTCTTATTCAATCTAATTCAAAGAGAGAATATCCATTTAAAAAAAATCAAAAAGAAAAAGTGGGACAAACAGACACTGAGACAAACAGACACTTATTTTGGAAAAATATCAGAAAACTGAGAATCAATCTACCCAAGGACCCAGCAATACCACTCTGGGTGTATACCTTAAAGATGCACAGTAGCACTCCAACGGCAGTAGCTCAACTATGTTCATAGCAGCATTATTGTAATGGCAAGAACATGGAAACAACCTAGATGACCCTCAACTGAAGAATGGATTAACAAACTGTGGTACATCTACACAATGGAGTACTACTCAGCAGTAAGAAAAAATGATATCCTAAAATTCGCAGGCAAATGGATGGATTTGGAGAATATCCTCCTGAGTGAGGTATCATAAACTCAGAAAGATAAGCAGGGGATGTACTTACTCATTAGTGGACTCTAAACAAACAAACAATCAAACAAACAAACAAAAAGCAAAGCATGCCCAAGCTGCAAACCACAACCACTGAACAGCTTGGGATCAGAAACACCTTGGACTGACTCCTTGGATCCCACTCCCTCTAGAGGAACACCTGACTCAGTCTTGATTTTGGGGGACAAAACTGGATTTGCCAGGAGTGGAAGCTGAACTAAGCAGTAACCTTGGGACCTTGGAACCACCTGCCTGTGGGAGGGATGGGGAGATGTGGAGAAGAGAGAATGACTTAATGTGGTGGGAGGGGGAAGGGACCTTGAATAAGGATATATAAGGATGGAAAATGTGACTTCTTTATTCATAATAATAAAAGAAGAAAAAAAAAGAAAAATACACACACTCAATTTTGTATTTTGGACAAAGAATCTGTCCTACAAAAAAGATGCCCAGGATGAGGTTTGTAAGATAGATGTTGAATGTATGAAATATATCATAATAATTTTGGAAAAATAAATAGAAAATATATAGAGCTGTAAAAGTAAAGGTTATATTGTTTCCTTCTAACAAATTTAATATCAAATATATCATTTGGCTTTTATGAATTAACTTATAAATTAATTTCTCTATGAAGATTAGGTACAAAGTAAATAGAAAAAATAAACTATATCATTTTTATTCAAAAATTAATTTTCCACTAGCAAAATGTCATAGAATAAAAGGTACCACATAAATAGGATGAGTCATATATCTGAAATACAAATGTACTTTTATTAACATTGTGTTTAAAACAACCTGAATTCATCATTTTCATCCTAAATTTTCCCTAACAACTAATGTATATGCAAAATGTGTTCAAGATACAATAGATATATTATTATAGCCTCAAAACTAGGTAGTCAAATTACACCTAATCACATTTTTTTGTTTGTTTCACATAGAATTGCCCAAAGGAAATACACAAGAGAAAAAATAGAAGAATTAAAAACTTGAAATGAAAATATAAGTCATCTTTATGGAAAACATGTTTCTGGACATTAAAACTAAGGAATCCTGAAAATGTATTAGAAACAATCAGCACACATATCAAAGTTATAGCATGAAAAATCCATACAGATTAGTTATGGTTTCACACTAAAAATGGAATAGTCAAAACACAAATAAAAAATATTCTATCTATAAAAGGGTGCAAGAGTAACCCTAGTATGTATAGTGATTATAGTAAATTACAGTGCATGTTAATATGTACATGACTGAAAAAAATCTGACAAGCATAAATAAATGGAACTATAAGTCAACCAAAACAAACAAACAAACAAAAACAATTAAATATCTCAATTTTCATCATCCAGGATGTGGATTCTTCTTTTGTCCAGTGTATCCAGAATATATTTATTATCAATCTCCTGTTCATTTCTTTGCCATTTCAAATAGCAAGTGGATATAGAAACTATGATAGTATCTCAATTCTTGTGTTGAATCAATGCTTGTTTTATTTAAAAATAGCAATAGTAGAAAAGAGAAGTGATCCTGGTGATCTTCAGACAGGTCACAGAGAAGATGCAAATTGCTATCTTTAAGTAAAAAGACAAAATTCTCATTTACTATGTAAAATAAGATACCCATATCTTTCTGCTACAGTATAGAGTACACAAGGTATTTTAAGGTAGAAAGAAAAATGTTCCTTACCACTTTAACATAGCAAATTTTAAAATGTTTTAATTAACATTTATTATTGTTGTTTTATAATTTGAATTAACTTATATGACTAAATAATTTATCAGTTTGTACAGTACAGGATAAATCTCATACACCAGAGAAAATGACATCTTTTTTTCACCATCACTTAAAACTACTTTATGTATACCTGATATATGTATTTTTTTTAATTTTAGGAAACATAGAACTCATTTATTCTATTAAGTCATGTCTATAGTCAATCCTGCTATTAATAAGAGTTAAAATGTATGGTAGATCAATGTTTTAGAATTTCACAATTTGTTTTGAACTATGTCTTGTTAATGATGTCCAGGCATCTGGAACGATGCTTGGGTCACCTATTATTCTGATCTCTTATTATTTTTCATTTTTAACATCTGAATACTTTAGAGGAGAAACTTTTGTAAAGTCCTAGCTAAGCTCAAAATTGGTGACTTTAGAGCATTAATGATGAACACTGGGCTTTCTTATAATGAACACACTCCTCCAGGCCATCTCATTTACCACAGAATGTCACTAGGTGATGTTTTCTAGACTGCATTAGTGCAAATAAGATTATAAATGCTATTTTCTCATCTACTTAAAAAGAATAATTTGGTAATCTATTCACCAATTTACATCATAAATTTCTGACATCATTTTTAATTAATTTGTTTACCGTGTTATTTACTTATTACACCTTCTTCTGTTTTAAATTGTAGTGATTTTATTTTAAAGACTTTCATTTAATGGGATATGCTGGAGTATTTTGAATATTAATCATAGAAATCTGGAGATGCATTGGCATCTCGTATAATGATCTAGTACAAAACTTTTTTATGAATTTCTTTCTTATTTTTATTTCCTGTAAATAAGCATGCATTTAGTTATTATATCAAATTATTATTAAAAATTATTAAAAGTAAATTTTTATTAAATTTGAATTTATTTTAAGGCACTTATTCAAATATTTAAATTATGGTAGCAATATTTAAAGAACATAATGTTATATAAGCACACATTTAGAACTGTTCCCTAATATTAAGCAATAAATGAGCATAGTAGACAAATTATGAACTTTATAATATTAAAGCTTTCTAAATTTTAATATTCCTTCAGTGTAATTAAAATATCATTTAATATGTGCAATAATGTCAATCCAACAAAATTTATACCAAATGTAGAAATATTTTTAAAATTACACATTTCCTGTTTCCCTCTCTGCATCTATGTTCTCTCTCCTCTCTCTTTTTGTCTCTCTTAGTCTATCTCTTTCACACACACACACACACACAGACATCTGAACATACGTGTGTGTGTGTGTGTGTGTGTGTGTGTGTTCGTGTGTGTGTGTATGACCATGGTATCAGATATATGATGATAAATTTGGAGTGTAATTCCTCACCTTACAACTTCTTTTGCTTCAAGGTCTTTCTGGTTTCTGTTGCTTTGCCCAGTACTCTTGGCAAGCAGGAATGGAAGCACCAAGGATGTTTCTTTCACTCTCCCTCACTAATCTCCATTGCGGATAATGATGTGGCAATATTTTTACAGGCATTTGAGGGACACAAACTCAGTTTGCTATGTGTGTTTACCAACTGTGTCAGTCGTGTGGGCCATATCCGTGGCCCCAATTATTTAATTTTAAGTTTTATTTTTTTTTAATTTCCAGAGTTTTGGGTGTTTTTCTTTTCAAAAACAAATATAAAATTTATTTCATTGTTTTTAATTTCAGCATATATTTCTTGCCAACATATTTAAGAGTTGTCATATTTTGCTGTAAAAATCTATTTATCTTATGATATTTTTCTTATTTAAGAACTTATGGATATTGGCAAGGAATCTAAATCTTAGGTAATTAATTGCACTGTATAACTTGACTTGGTGACACTGGGCCTTTATAGGAATAAAATGTTCCTTATATTGAAAACAGAAGACAATTAGACTGAGGGTGCATGACATGTTCCATTTCCATGAGTTTATAGTATTGTCATTTTGTTACCTAATTTCTTTTATTCAGTTTGGAGACTTGACTCAGGGGTTAAGAGCATCGACTGCTTTTCCTGACATTCTGAGTTCAATTTCCAGCAACCATGTGGTGGCTCAGAACCTCATATAATAGGATGTGGGTTCCTCTTCTGCCATGCAGAAATAGAAGCAGAGCACTAACATATGAATTAAATCAATTAAATTAAAACATGATTTACCTAGCATATTAAGAGTAACTCTGGCTCAAAAGCTGGCTCAGGGCTGAATGTAAATTGTCTATCCCTTCACTTGTTCCCCCAACCTTTCTTCCCTTAAAACTGTGTTCACAGTGTATTGACAAAGCCTTATTCCTGTACAAGGCAGAGAATATTTCCTGCAATTAGAGAGAAAAGCATAGACTACCAGCCAAAATAAGAAAATTAATATCTTTTACTAAGAAACATGTGTCCTGGAAGTAGGGATATAGAAGACACTATGTAAGGTTGTGTTTTATTTTTATTTTTTTTCTGTTTTTTTTTTCCTTCTTTATTTTGTATTTATCAAAAAAAAACACAGTAAAAAGAATTTAAAATGTGGAAGAGTTAACAATAACTATACAGAGGATAAGAATGATAAGCATGGCTTATCAAGGGTGGAAATACAAATAAGATTGCTACACATACATTTTTTTGTGTTCATCTTTCCCTCTGAATTTTTTTTTTCCATCCCTGTATATCCTTATTCAAGGTCTCTTCCCCCTC
>PVIH01003952.1:0-96252 GCA_004025045.1 Sigmodon hispidus | reverse complement strand
CAACTCCCCATCCTCTCCCTGGGCAGGGAGCAGACAGTCCTATGGTCCCACTGACCCAATAATGCTTAGATCAGTCTCCACTTCCGGCCAAATCCAGTTCTTTCCCCCACCCCCCCTCAAGAGTGAGTCAGGTGTTCCTATAGTTGGACTGGGGTTTGAAGGGTTTTAAATTAGAAAAACTAAAGGAGGCAATAACTTTCAGATATAACTTTATGAAATAAAAGTAACTATACCTTCTTCTCCAGCTATGGTTATGGCAGAGGCATAGAAAAGTTCAAGCTCAGTACTTACAGTTAAATAAAATTCAATATGTACTTTTTTCTTTTATTATGATTATGATTATTATTATTAACAGAGAAGTCACACTTTCTATCCTTGTATATCGTTATTCAAGGTCCCTTCCCCCTCCCACCACATCAGGTCATTCTTTACTTTTAAAGAAGGTTTCACCTTACACACATACACTGTCATTACCATGTGTTAAGATACCACACTCAACAAGACAACAAAAATGTAAAATATTTAAATGAGCTTGTTTAATAACATTAATATCAATGAGACTTTTTCTTTTCCAGGCAGAAGTAATACATTCATTATTCATGTCCTGCTGTGGTCCATTGTAATTGGTGGTAATTATCATGCTTTTTTAAAAAAAATACAAAAACATATAAAATAAAAACTTGTTAAAAGAAAAATAAATGAGGATAAAACTGTTGTTTGAGAACTCAGCTGAAAAGAAGGTATCGTGGACAAGGAAGAAAACAGACTTTCTGAGAAATGATATTGTTGTTTCTTTTTGAAACTATTCTCACTGAATAGTAGAGACCCTGTGGAACCCAAGAAGAGATCAGATTTGGTTGAAAGATAAAAGGTCTTATTAGAGAATAAGCTCTCCCATGAAGGCGTCAAAGAAATACTGCACAACTGTGAAAGAGCATCCTAACTTGAATAGGTTGTCATACTTTTTGATGATGAGTTGCCTGGTTTTATGTAAATTTAAAACCAAGTACTTACACATGTTATAGACATTCATAGGCAAGGAACAATTCTTTGTTCTTAGAAAAGTAGATGTTATGAGAATATAATTTTAATTAGACTGGAAAACATGCATATTATATAGATACATGGTTAAAATAAGATTAAAGATTTTCAGGGTAATGGTGGCATATGTCTTTAATCCAGTTTTCAGGGAGGCATATCTCTGTGAGATTGTGAATCCTTAGATAGAATGTGGTCGTTACTTATTCTATTTAAATTGTCATTATTAGTATTGAAAACAAAGGTTGAAAGTTGCTGCTCAGAAATGTGTTTGATGACATCTTCATTAATAAATTCAATGGAAAAATTTGTTTTATGAATATAATTTTATTTATTTATAATTTTAATATTTTATTTTTATAGATGTCCTTATAAATGAGAGATTAAACAGTCAAATAAGTCCTATTCAAGAAATTTTAAGATTTCTCATTGGTATTTATTAAGTACATCTACTTTCTTTTTTTTCTGGTATATATTTTCTATTTTTTTTAAAAAAAACTTTTTTATTATGAATAAAGTTATATTTTTTATCCATGTATATCCTTGTTCAAGCTCCCTTCCCCCTCACACCCCTTCCAGTCACTCTCTCTTCTGCACATCTCCCCATCTCCTCCACACCAAGGGCAGGAAGTCCCAAGGTCCCAAGGTGGCATAGTTCTGCATCCACTCCTGGCAGATACACTTTCCTCACCCCAGGATCAAGACTGGTTAGGTGTTCTTCTGGAGGGAGTGAGATCCAAGGTGCCAGTCCAAGGTGTTTCAGATCCCAAGCTGTTCAGTGTTTGAAGTACACCTATTTGCTAAAATACCATATAATTCAGAATCCACATTAAAATTCTTGTTATAAAATGCAGGCATGTGAATACGTATGGTGCTGGCATCAGTTATTTAACTTCTGTTGTTCAAATTGAGATTTCCTTTTATGAGTCTGTGTCTGATGACTGTTGTTTTTTTCTTTTATACTTGACATTGATTTATTTAAGACATACTTTATACAACTTTTCATCTTCATAGAAATTCATAGCTTCTTTAAGATTGTCATGCAAATTTGGCCCAGTTTCTGGGTGTTTGTTATAGGTTTATGAACTTTGAAAGGGTATTTGAGCTACTTGGCTTAGGTAGTCCCATTGTGTTTTCCTTTTACTCATGCAGCTGCTATGTAATGACAGAGAGATTTCTTACTTAGGATAGGTAAAGAGCACTATCCATATTTGTGCCCTCTCATGAAAAAAAAAAAACAAAACAAAAAAAAAACAAAAAACAGCTTTGGCATCTTCTCACATTAGGTGATGCCCTAGCTGCTGGTTGCTCCTAAAGTTCAAGTGACTTAAGAATTAGAGACCATAAGTTGGGAACTTCAAGGACTTAGAGGTTTTTCCAAACAAAGGCCTCACATATTGCTTGGCATTGTGTCCCTTGGCTGCCTTCCTAAGGAAATATAAATAGTTTCACATTTTGGGTTGACACAAAGGGCAATGCCAATGGCTTACATTGTTTGACATGTCTCTTTGACTCCTCTGTCTAAAAAATCCAAAAGAGGTTTTCATGTATGATACTGAGGATTTTGCTAGATTAATTACCTTAACAGGCCTATAACCCATAAGGAAATTGAAGCTGTCATTAAAAGCCTCCCCAAAAATAAAAGCCCAGGGTCAGATGGTTTCAGTGCAGCATTCTACCAGACATTCAAAGTAGAATTACTACCATTACTCCCCAGCACACAAACTGATAAGCTAATAACATATGATCATCCCAGAAAATGTGCATACAAGTAATATTATATAAGCTGAACAAAGACATATTTAGAAATGTATATATATGGATATGTGTGAATGTATATACATACATAAATTTAACAATGAATTAAAAGAGGCTACAAAGTTGAAAGACAAACTTACAAAATATAGTGTACAGTTTGGTAGAGGACTATGGGGGATGATGGAATTATAGTATAATCTCAAAAGTAAATTAAAAATGTCAAAAGATGAAAATTTTAGTAAAATAACGGGATGCATGCATACAAAGTGGAACTTCAATCATAAACTAGAAGAATGTCATATCATTGTTTCAAACAGTATGCAGTAAAAGTAAATGAAGGATATAAGATTGAAAGCCAAACAAGCCAGGTTTGCTCTCATTTGCAGAGCAGAAGCTGGTGTGGTGAATAAGTAAAATGTGAAATTTGATCTATGTATATTTGAAAGCAATAAATGATCCCACATGAAATGAGTATTGGCAGAAAGTGAGGGTAACGCTGTACATAAACATGACAGGAAACCATTGTTATTCATTTATAAACTACAAGAAAATGCATTATTTAGAATAATATATCTGTATAACAATGAAGAGGATTAAGAGAAGGTGAAAGATAAATATAATGAATATTGTATTAGTTTACATGAAAAGTTTTCACTTAATATGTGTAAACTACATGGGATTTATGTGGTAAGTGTAATTTTCAAAAAGTTTTAATACGTCTATTCATGATGTCAACTCTGTTTAAAAGTGACATAAATGATATTCACTTCATTAAAATTAACTATGTCCCTTTGACAATTGTAATTTATGTTTTTTAAATATTCTAAGTCATTACAAATTCACACTGTGATAGGTGATGTAGCTATTAGTAATACACTGACAACTTCAAGAGGCTATCAGCATTTTAATAGAGATAATTAGAATGCAATTTATGTTGTCGACATTGAAAATAACATTTTATTCACTAAGGATATTGAATATATTTTTAGCCTGTAAGTGTATGACTACACTAAGTTAAAATAATTAGCTGCAAGAAGACACATATCTTGAAATCTCTAAGTGCAAACAACCCTTTATTTATTCACAATGTATTTTTATATAAATTTGACAATAAACTTCTATTAACATGTCTTCCAAGAGAAAAACTCAAAGGTATTGATTTTTTATAATTTTTATTAAATATTTTATGTAAAAATATTTAAATGGTTCTGACTTAGAGTTCAAAGCTTTAGTCCATTATTGTCATGACAAGAAGAGAAAATATCTTCAATGTTCCTCACATTTTTCAATGGTATACACAATGAATGAATGCTACTAATATTATTATATGAAACTAGTATTAACTTCATACCAAAATATAATATGATGAGGACTTACATATTAAAACTTAAAATTATAGAAGAATTTACTTGATGATCTCACAGTCAAAATTGTCTGTAATGTATGTGAAAAGCAACTTTAAAAATATACTAAAATATTCACTTGCCATGATATATGATCCAGATGTACAAATACAAATTATTGTCCTAAATTCTATAGCTCATCAATTCCCTAATATAAGAAGTATAGAGAAAGAAACCACAACAATAATCAATATCATAATAATCTTTTAAGAAATGAAATTAAGCAAGTATGTAAAAGAGATCTATACTGAAACTGAAAGATTGAAGGAAAAGAACCATAGACACCTAGGCATGCTGGGAAAGGGCAAAATAGCCTTTCCTAAAAAACCACATCAATTGAATATCCATTACCAAATGGTCAGCCATAAAACACACATAGAAATAACATTATACCGAGTAGGCAGGCTATATTTATATGTGTATATACATATATATGTACACTAGCAAGTAATAAAATGACATGGATTTGAAAAAAGAAAAAATTTGGATATGGAAACTTTGAAGTGGCAAAATGGGAGGAAAATATTGTGTAATTACTTTATCACAAAATAAAATGATATAGAGTTTATCAGAAGTTAAATAGACATCTAAAGAATCACAAAACTTAAAATTGGTAAATTGTTTCACATCCAAAATAATCTAAAGTCTCCGTGTCACTCTGTCCAGTTTTAACTGAAAAATCTAACCTGAATATGGAAACCCAAAAGACAATATAATCAGAAACAGATTAATACAGCATCATTATAACATTATCAAAAATATACTAGTGATTTGTAGTTTAAAAACCAGTTTGATTTTACTATGGAATCAAACATGTAAATAAAAGGGTTATCATAAAGGCTTTAGAAATAATGCCAACATCAGTAGCTATTGAAATTCTATTAAATTTAAACTTTCTGCATACCAATGGATTGTCTAATGTGACTGGCTTTCCTTTTATAAAAGACTTATTTATGTGTATGTAAGTGAAAGTGTTTGGGCATGTGTGTGCATTCTTATGCCTGTGCACATGCATGAAGTCCAAAGTCAGATTTTGAGTAACTCACTTATGATTCTCCATCTACTCCTTTGAAACCTCAGGGTCTTTATCTGAATCTTACCATGGCTTGCATTTTGTCTGAAAATCCCCAAACTAGCAAACCACATGATTGTCTTTTTTCTATCTCTCTAAGTACTTGGGTTACAGTAGTTTGCAGGATGCCTACAAGCTACAAAGGTGCTGGAATCAAAGCCCCCATGTACACAATTACTCAGCAAATGCTCTTAAGCGATAATGTATCTCTACACACACCAGACTTTCATTGTGATTCCTCCCATAAACATTTTGTTGTGTTGTATATCTTACTTGGTCTACATAGTGCTCCAGGAGACGTTAAAATGCACCTGAGTTTTTAACACATCAGTTCCCTGACCCCTGAATGTTTATTCATTAGTAGATTTTTTTAATCAAATGATAGTTCTAATTTTTCTCAACTTACATTATTGATAAACCATAAAATCCTCAAGGAAGATTTTACCAGATATCATTGTAAGTATTATCTGCTTTTGAAAAGTAGTGGAGATGAATTGTTGAGTCTCATTAAGTAAAATTGCTAATAGAAATTTGGAATGAGATTTCAAAGAATTTTTAATGCTTCTTTTGAAATTATTAAATTTTAAATAGCCCATAGGCAGTATTTTCAGTTTTTAAACAATAACAATTCAAAAAATAGTGATTTAACCTAATTAAATATATATTGTGCCATGCTCAAATGAGAAACACATCAATTCTTTTGGATACGTTATACACTTCAATAATTTGCTTTTCTGTTAATAATAAAATGTTTCCAAAACCTTCTTGCTCTTTAACATATGAAATGTTTGATGTAATTTATTTCTTTCTCAGACAAGCTACCCAATGATACATTTCCAATATATTAATTACTGTTACGATGAGGTCTGCAATAAAAGGAAAGTGCATTCCTTCCCCACTGGACAAGTTAAATCAATTGACAAATGTCCAATTTAGCTTATTATTTTTCACTTTAAAAACACATTAAAATGTAATAAATATTTGTTATCATTTAATTTCATTCATTCTAAATATTAAAATATTCTCACCAATTTGAATAATATTTTAACATCTTTATCTTATTTAAGATAATTTTTTTACTGTGCACATGTAGTAAGGAACATATAACTACAAATTATATTATTTATATTTTAACCTTGTTCTTGCAAAAAATAGTTCTTCATACATTTATTTTAAAAAGAAGTTTTTTTAGCTATTCATTTTAGCTTCATTTACTTTACATTTTTGAATATGTTTCAAATGTATTTCAGTGTCAGTAATGAAGCTGGATATTGCCTTTCTTTTTATGACATTAAAACAATTGGGTCATTCCTAACCCCACAGTGAAAGCTAGCCTTTATTATACATTAAATTCTCTTGCATTCCTGACTTCGGTTTAGAGGTTTTGTTTTTTTTTGTTTGTTTGTTTGTTTGTTTGTTTTTTCACTTTGATTTGCCATTCTATATCTTCAGACATCTACTGTGATGCATACTTTGTGAAAATACAATAATTAAACAACTCATCATACTCAGGTTTCTGTCCAGGCTATTCTTTTTACTGTCTAGATGAATAGCAAACATGTATTCTTTAGCCTTAAAATATATAGCAATAATTATAATGAAAGTATTTTGAATTTATAGGTTAATTTGGAGAGATGAGATTTTTACAGCATTGATAGTTTCAATTATAAGTAATACTGCTTCTATTTCCATTTTTAAAGTCCCTAAAATAGTTTTCTAATTGTGAAACATAGATCCCAAATATTTAGTTACATTATATTCATTCTTAGGTTATTCCTTTCTATGGAGTTTTGAATCTTAATTATTGAAATATTAGGCACTTTTATACAGAACAATAATTAAGTGTGCTCAAAATTACTTAAATATAGTTAGAAATTTTGAATGGCATAATTGAACTTTGAAAGCTAATTATAACTTTCCTTTTATTACCAAGATAACACTTACATTAACAATGTATTTAGATCTCAACACTGATTTTCAATTTCAAAATATTTTTAAATTGAATTTTACCATAAAAAGCTGAAGTTAAATATGTTTTACAATTTTTATATTTTTCTACTTTTATTTTTTTATTTATATTTATGGTTTCCTTTTATGCTGTTTTTGCATGTTTTGGTAATATTTTTTTGTATGCATGGTTGTATTTATAAATTTCATTGTGATACAGCAGGTTCTAAACAACATAAGCTAATGGGTTATTGATAAATCAAACCATGAGGTAACATCCTTTTTGACATTTATACTGACTGTCAGAACTGCTGTTTTGGTAATATTTAAGAAAAAGCATTAAATTACAACTTAAAATTTTCAGCAAAAAATATGTGAAAAATATAACATACCAATATACCAATGTTGTCACTTTGTAAATGTTATTAATACCAGGCACATTTTATAAAAATGATCAGTCTACTAAAATAATAATGCAGTAATTTAACAATGTTGGAAAAACAAGTATTTGCAAAATTAATGCTAGTTTGTTTCGCATTACGCAGGCTGATTAGTGATGCAGAATGGGTCCCAACTCTTGTTCTTTTGCAAAGTGTATTGTTTCAATTTCTGAAATGTGAATGAATCTTTCAGTGTTTAGTAATGATAAACATATTATCCTCAGCTCTTTTGACTTAAAGTACATACAGGTGTGCATTCCTCAAGCCTCAGAAACATTGCTCTCAGAAAGTCCCTCATATGGAATGTGATTTGGAAAAATTAATCATGAATGATCTCCAAAACAATAACAGATGAAATATAAAGTTCTCTATGCTGTATTATGATAATTATGACATAAGGAGAACAATCTGGATGTATATAAAAGCTACTGGGTTTAATTAGAATAAAAGGAGAATGAGCATTTATAGGTAATCTTAAGTCTCCATGTTGTTATTTTGGATCATGCAGTCAGGGCAGAAAAGTCTGGACAAGTGATATTTTACTTGCTCAAACATAAAACAACAACAAAAATCTCAGCTGAATTTATATACAAGGTATATTCTATACCTGTATTAATCCAGATATGTATGTTAAATTTAGATGTTTATATAAAAGTTCATGCAAGGAGACCAAATACCAATCAAAACCGAGGGCCCATTTCAAAATGAGTCTGTTATAATCTCCTCAGAATTCTGCATCCAGAACAGTTTCAAGGCTGTTGGCTGAGGTGACTCAGCCTCACAGAATACTTCACTCAGGACTTGAGCATAATATTAAATTTTCTCAGAGCCTGTCAAAGATAATATTACCCACAAACAATATGAGTTAGTCTGGAGAATTATGTCCACATTCAGGAAAGATGGATTATGAATGTTTATTATCATTTGGGGGTTGCAAGTTGTTATTGATAATTGCCAGCAAAAAAGCTCAATGAAGGAGATTAGATTCAAGGATCTCATTCTAAAAAGAAAAAGGAAAACATACAAATGATAAAAGAATATATCATTAAATCTATTTTCATCTGAAAACAAATATTAATGTCAATTATTTTACATTGAAATGGATTTTGGTTTATTGATCCAAAATCAATATTAATTTTGTTATGACACTTAAGATATTGTGTACATGTAGATTATTTAAAATTGTAATATATAATAGTCAAATGAATAGTCATGTTACCTATGCTTTTAAGGCTATATATAGATATATTTAGATAGATAATCTTCAAACACTGGAAAGACCTGCAGAACATGACATTTAGTATGTTTAATAACCTAAGGATTTTCATCACAATGAGATATGTCTGCCCTTGGCATCTCTAATCTATTTCAATGAAGATGATGAGCATCAAAGAAACTGTGTATGGAATTTGTTATTTTTATGGAAAAAACAAGCCATATGGGAAAAGCAACTTCCTTTGCCTCAATACAATATACTGTCCAAACTGGACCAGAATTACACAAGAATGGTGATTGCCAAGTTGTTCAAAGATAAGGTAGGACAGTACTTCAAAACTCTCTCCTTCACAGGAAATCTATCATGTACCATAAGCCTAAAGGCCAAAGTTGTATGCCCCAACATATAGGCTCTTTAGCTGACTGTCCAGTAGCCTGATGTCTCTCATTAGATAACTGTTTCCTTCTGCGTTCTTTGATCGAGCTAAAAACTAAATAATTAAACAAACACTTTTTTATATATGATAAAAGCAAATAAGATATAAAACATAAGAGTCACCAAGATAAGATAGATAATAGAGTATTTTCTGTAATTTTTGTCTTGTACAAATAGACTGAATTTTTTAACTGTAAATCTTACTTTATAACTGTTTTTTTTTAAAAAAACATAATTTTATGATATTAAAGGCAAAACCTTTATTTAAAGGAAAATAGGCAAAAATGTCATGGAATAATCCTTCTGTACATTACCTGAATATATGTCAATATATTGTATTAATAAACAAGCTGACTGGCCAACAGCTGAACAAGATAAAGTTAGGGAGGAAACACAAACTAAGAATGATTAGATGAGAAAGGGTGGAGTGGAGTCAAAGGAGTCACCAGGGAGAGAGTAGGACCCATGAAATGAAAAGAAGTAAAAGCCACAAGCCTAGGGGCAGCACATCAATTAGTAGACATTCAGAAATTCTCAGAGGCTTATGCATATTAGAAAATTTGTGTAAGTATATTTCTAAGATAAGTGCCTGCAGGTAAATTATATTTGTGAAGAAAATATCAAGAAGCTATTGTTTTTCATTTTAATTTTCTTTATAAATATTTTGTCAAAATGTCTCTATGGGTGCCAGCCATATATATGTACTGTGCCTCCAAAGGCTGAAGCAGAGCATTGAATCACAGCTAGGAATGAAGGTACTGACAAAGGTGAGCAGCCAGCCATGGGAGTGCTAAAAATTGACCCAGAGGCTTCTGGAAGAGCAGCCAGTGATGGCAACTCCTAAACATTCTCTCAGTCTATTTAATACATTAATTTGAAATATATCCACTGGGCAAGAAATTGTTCTTGCCTTGACTTTTTGACAGTATGTTGTATAAACTGGACATGCAGGACACATAGCAAAATGACCACTGTACTTTGCCGAACAAGTCCAGATGGTCCTTCAAGTTCTTGTTCTGCAGAGAAAACTGCCAGATATTATGCAGTACACAGGGAAGAGTGACAGATGAACTATGCCAGAACAGAGCAGTCCTTCAAATTTCCTCTTTCACTGAAAGTTATGTCAGAAACTCTAGGCCTGTAGGCTGAAGATACATGTGCAAATGTAGAGAAACTTTAGGTGACTGTCAGGCAGCCAAATGTCTCTCTTATTCTAGAATTTTGGAAGTTGTTTTACAATGTTCTTCCTTACTCAGGTACTACTATATCCTTCTGTAGTCTTTGATGAAGTTTAAGACTAGCTATGTATAATTTTCCTTATTTATGACAAAAGGTAAATTAGATATAAAACTTAAGCCTCACAAAGATAAGATAGATAGTAAAATAATTTATTTAATTTTGCTGAATACAAATAAACTATGTATTATAACTATAAAAATAGAAATAGATCTACGTAAAGGATATGAACATATTAATTTTATCTAGTTTTAGTAACACTACTATATTTTTAGAAAATATATTGATACTCTTTGGGGATTATTATTTAATATGTGATTGAGCCATATGTAAAAGTATAAAACTTGAAACATTTTTCCCCTTTTAAGTAAATCACATATGTTAGAAAGAAAATCTATATACTACCAAGTTTTCTTAATCAAAACATCTACAGAACTCAAGCTATTCTTTTCCTTGTTCAGGATTCTGATTATTACCATTAATGTAGAATTATTTTAGGTGGGAGGTTTTCTTTCAGATTTAAAAAAAAAATCCTTTTTTTATTCAAGTATTTATTACTTATTTCACTTTTGTTTAAATTTTTCCATACAAACATTCTTCCACAAGCATTGCTATTATTCATTACGCTGAATTAAACAAGCATAGAAAAATATAAGTATATGTTATAAATAATTTTTTATAAAATAGCTAGAAAATTATGTATATTTAAACACCATCATTAAAATTGTATTAAAATGATGGTGTTTTAAAGGCTTTGCTCACAACCAAGAAAAAATTATCTACCATAAAAGAACTTTAGCTTCAGAAGAATATTCAATTTTCATGATTGTTAAGTAGAAAACAATAATTTTAATAATGTTCATCAAATTTATAAATATCACATAGAATGAGCCTGATCTTAAATCAATGATAATTTTCTTTGGAAAATATGTTGAAAAATAGCTCAATTCCTCCAGTATTTTTCTTCAATACCTTTGCAACATGACATTTTTATTCCACCAAAGAGTAGAGGGAGTGTTTCATTACCAGCTAAGTGCTTCACCTGTGCATTGCTGTGACCAATACATCCTTAGTCTGTGCCATGAAACATACAGCATTGCAAATTTCATTTCACTGTCTCAAACTGTATTATTGAAATTAAATGAAATACACAAGGAGTTACTAAAAGTTCCAAGTTAATCCAACAGAACATGTTAGAATAAATAATAAGTAAAACTTTCCTGGGTAGTCCTCATGAATTATCTGTTTTTTCTTACTTAGGTTTACCACATATCAACCTTAGTGATTTCACTGAAGTCAAATTTACTAAACCAGGGACCTGATGGGATTACCTTGTTTTGTAGAAACATAATTAAAGACTAAGTTACAAGAAAATAAGCATCTAAAAAGAATCTATCTTATCACAAAAGCTGCCACATTCCAGTCAGTTATTCAAGAAAGTTTTATCTCTAGAGATCTTTCCACAACATAAGGGCAGCAAGCTAGGTCAAAAGTCTCTTCTCCCTACAAATTGTTACTGTTTATTTCACCTTGGGAAGGAGCCTTGTGAATCTAATCAACTGAGACTTGTGGACTCTTTTACTTTTCTAAATCTTAATGAGCCTCTTTTCAGGATAGAAGTCCTCTATTTAGAAAATATTGTTACAAAGTTGGGGGTTTCAGAATAAATTTGTGAGTCATGGTTTTGCAAAAATATACTGTTTTGAAATACAAATTAAACAAGACATTTCACTCCACAAAATGAATCAATTATGATTTGGAAGAAAAATGTCACCTACAGAATCATCCATGTGCTTAAACATATGCTCCCCCTTTTGTGGTGGTGTTTTTGATAGTTATAGATGTTTAGCATACTGGATATAGTTGAAGAAAGTGAGACAGTAGGGCATGGTGATTAAGAGTTATAACCCAGGACCACTTCTGGCATCATGTTGTGATCAGTTCCACCACAACTATACCACTGTGGATAGCAGATATTCCCCTGACCATGCCATGATAGACTCTATCTAATGATACCTACTCCAACATAATTTCTCTCCCTTCAGTTTCTTTTGTAAAATCTTTTTTTCACAGAGTTAAGAAGAGTAATTAACACAAGACTAGAGATGATTTTTTCTAAACCTATTTTAATCGTAATAACCTACATTTTATAAAATACATTATTATCTGTTCAAAAATACAATATTTTCATTGTATATTACTGGAATTGTAATAAAAAGGAGAAACAACAAGGACAAAGTGAGCCAGAAGCCAAACAATAATTAAACAGCAAAATAAATCCCAGGAATATTTTCTAGGTTGAAATTATTAGTTCATTCAAAAAAATCTTATGGTTAAATTTGATTATTTCTTTCATGGAACATTATGTGAAATTACAATCAGAGTCAAAATGAGAAGCTATATACAAAGGAGCTGAGAAAGAGTAGTTTTATATTGGAGAGTCAAGAATGAAATGACAACGTTTCTAAATAACATGCAAATCTAAAAAGGTAATACAGAAAGAAGGAAACAAGGACAGCTATGCCCTGAATATCCAAAAGGTATTGTAATAGTAATCTACTTATAACAGTAATCTTCCTTTCAGTTGAGCATGCCATCTCAGAAGTCACTTTTTTTTTTTTTAACAGATTCAGGGTGTTTTAAAGGTAGATAGACTACATAATACTTGGGAAATAAACTAATTAAGCTCAATAAGTCCCAGAAACTGACTACATGAACTTTTGACTGTTCCCCCTAATGGTGTATAAGCAGTACAAACTGTTGAAGACAGTCTTGCTGCTAGGAAGATACGCTTCACTGTGCCTAATGCCTGCTAGGTTGCACAGAAAGATCCCAGTTTCCACCTTCATACTAAATAAGAATTTCAAAGATGTTGCAGCCTTTGAATAATTAGGTTTCTATATATAACTTTTCAATGAATCTTCTGTAAGTAACAAATTCAGGTTGAACTTTGAAGGTCTCCTTACTTTGATATATAGTTTAATACCTCCTTATCTAAGGTACCTCTCTATATGAGGTGAAGAATTTTTTATTTATGTCTTTGCTGATTACCAATGCTAGCCACTCAATAGTCTTACAGTAATTATAGGATATTTGTTCTGACATTGTTGTGGTGGTTTGCATAAGAATGAATCCTATAGGTGCATATATTTGAATGCTTAAGGAAGTAATAGTATTTGAAAGGATTAGGAGGTGTGAATCTTTTGAGGCAGGTGTGACCCTATTGGATGAAATGTGGTCTTTGAGGAATCAATGCTTCTCTTTATAAGTGGTCCTTGTATCCCCATACAGAAATAGAAAACTGACCAGAACAATTGCCTTCTCCTGCCTGTGTACTGTTATTCACTCCTAGAATAGCATAACATTCATAATCTTTAGTAGAGTTTTACTGTTATAAAGTGAACTTTATATTGCATACAAAATAAATTGCAAATAATATCCTTTATTATTTAGATGTTATCTAGCCCAGGAGGCAGTGACAGACTGGTGAAGCAGAAATTTGAACACAGTCCTGATATGATATTTAAGCATCAAGGAACTTTGGGTGTTTCTGATGGTGATTTTTTTTTTCATTTGTGTTAAGGGAGAGGTCTAGTCATTTTCTTTGTTAAATAATCAACAATAAAATAATATGATAATATATTCCCAAACAAAGAATATTTGATTTTATAAAGTAATTACTAAAACTTAAACACCAATATTTCTTGAGCTAGTATCTTACTACAGGAGATAGTAAAGCAAAAATAGAATTCAAAACATCTTTGACAAGGTATACATTATCATGTCCCAAATATAAGCTTTAAATGAAGAGATAAAATAACATGAAGAATATATAGAGAGTATTAAAAATAATTACAGGTTGAATTCAACAATAAAATAATATTACAAGCACTATGATTTAAAAGAAATGTTGTTATTGATATAATAAAATGTGGCCTAAGTATTTGAGATATAAAAATGAAATACATGACTTTTGCATAAAATATTAAATTTAAAATAGAAACAAAATTTGAAATTTGAGAAACACCACCTCTACCCATTTCTACCCGAAATCCAAAACTGTAGGAAGGGACTAGTACAGAGAAGCTGGAAGTGGGAGAAGGCACAAAGTGGTTGAGGAGAGAAGGCCTGAAGGAAAGAGGGTAATGTCCCACCGGGTTCCATTCAGTGAAAGTCTCTAAATCACTTAGGACATGCATGGCATAACAATAGGGAGACACTTCCATCCCTTAGGTTAACTGAGTGCTTGTTAAGTTCCATCGGCTTCTGTAAGTTCCTGAGATATGGTGGTGCTCAGGAGAGGACAAGAACATATCGTTCTCCAAATCTTACATTACATAAGGGAGATCATGGTGATGGAGGAAAGACTCACTGGAAGGAAATAAGTGTTGGGAAGAAGAGCAAAGGGCTGGTGTGTGAAGAAAAGCAGAGGAAAGTGTCCTCAAGGAGGCCTTTGGAAACATCCGAGAAAGACATGAAAACAAGAGGTATTCGTATGGTGCAGGACTCTCTGCTGATCAAAGGTTCTAGGAACCTTAAAAATAAGTCATATTCTAGCTCAACAACAAGCATCCATCCCCAGATCTGACATGTTCCAAAGGAGCTCTGAAAATCCATGAGGTCACCATACTGGTCTCCCAGGTCTGGAGGTCCCTGGGCTAGCCCTACTCTTCAAAAAGCACCTATACAGGCCTGATTTTGCCATCCTCTGGGCACTTCTTCTAGGTAAGTGTTACTATCCCCAAAGCATCACTGGTACTAATGAAACATGTGGAGTTTGGGTCACCTATTCAGGTCACAAGGCACAGTGCACTCAGATGGCAAGGATGAGGGAGTTCCTGGCCGTGGCTATGCCTTGAGATGCAAACTCATCTGAAATAGGCGATCTGAGGAGGTTGGCAAAGTTAGGATGGGTACCTGGGTCTGCTCCACTGACGATGAGTGTGGGAACCAGATGTGCAGAAGAGTTTCTGCACAGAGCAAATAGAAGAGAAGGGAGGACATGTCTCAGACTAGTGCAAGGGAACATTCAGAGGTTAGCATGGCTGGTATGAAAGCATGATGAGTCCTCACACAGACTAATTACCCCAGTTCCTGGGCAGGGAAGAACTGGTCTTGTCCCTTATCCTGCATGAGTAGAGTGCTTTCCACAGAAGAAAATATTCCAGAGTTTATTCTTCAACTGGATAAAAGAACACAGAATTGTGTGAGGAGACCATCTGCTATTTGGACCCAAAGCTTCAGGCTTTTGGATCATGAAGTCACTATACAATATACATCCCAGGTTAACCCAAGACCTCAGATGTCCCACTGACCCAAAGGCAAAGCCACAGAGTTGCTACAAGCTGGTTTTATCTCACCAGATAAAGGCTCTCCTGCTAACTTGGTCCTTCTCAGCACTTCCTGACTTCCAGGTCCTTGTTCGACCTGTGGGCAAAAATAAGAAAGAAACTAGAACTTCACATTAAAACTCCAGTCCATTAGACACCCCCATCTACCAATATTGTCCCAACTCCCAGTCTGTCGTATTACCCCATGATCTCAGCAACGACTTGAGACCCACAGTTTTCCAGAACCAATTGGATCAAGAGCTCCTACAGAACCAAAAGCACTTTCTGGATTAAAAGCTTATTTTGAGGAAGGTTTGAATCCCTTATTCCAGTATTAGTCTGAGTTAGGTATTCCTCTGAAGAAAATGGACTCTGAGAGGTCAGTTCGTTCAACAGGAACATACTCTGATCCTACTGCAAGAGGCTCCATAAACTGCTTATGCCATTTAAGAGTTGTCTATTTATGGAGGTTTTAGTTTCTCTCCATGAACGTTCTGGTTATTCAGAGTCTGTGAGCTCTCAATAGCTTGGGTCAGCCATGACTGTGGGTCTCCTCCTCATGATCCTGTTGCTAATATATTCTCCCCCCCCCCACCTTCAGCTGGATTGGGACCTTGACCTGGTACTTAGCTATGGATCTCTGCTTCTGGTTCTATCCAATGCTGGTTAAAGGTTCTATAATGACAATTAGGGGTGGTCATTTATTTGATTATAGGGGAAGTCATGTTTTAACACTATCTCTACTATTTCTTAGAGTCCTATCCAGGGACATCTTGTGGTTTCTTTGAGGTTTCCTTAATGCCAGGTTTCTTTTTAACCCCATAGTGGCTCCCTCTATCAAGATATCCATTTATTTGTTCTCCTTCTCTGTTGCAGCTTTCACTCAAGCATCTCCTTCCCTCATGACTTGTTTCCAACTTCTCTTCTTGGGGAAGAGATGAGTGGAGGCTCAGGGAGGACTAGAAGGGACTGGGAGCAGGGAAGGGAGGGGGAACAGTGGTAGATATGAAAAATAATTTTTAAATATATATCAAAAAAGATCTCATATTGGACATAAATTGGATCCCTGAGACACAAAAATAGCCAACTCCTATTGCATAAAGAACAGCCTACTATGACACAGAATGCACTACTTCAAAGTGTCCTAAGAGCTCACACTGGACTACAAGAAGATTAGTGAGACACAGACAAACCAGAATAAATTGCTGCAAGATCAGATCCCTGAGATAGGGTCAAAACCTGCATTGATGCAGAGAACCAATGCATAGACTCCAGTGCAAGAATAAATGTAACAACATAAAAGACAATATGACACCACCAGGTTTCACAACAGCAAAACCTGTATATGCTACTATATAGGAAGCAGATAAATACTTAAAAATTTTTTATGAAGATAATATAAGCCTTAACAAAAAAGGAAAAAAAAGTCTTAAAACAGAGGAAAAGGCAAACAAATAATTGGAAGAGATCAACAAATATCTTAGTGAAAATAAAGAACAACACAAGAAAGCAAACAAACGGGTGAGGAAAACAATTCAAGATTTAAAAACTAAAACCAAAAACAAATGGAAGGAATGCTGGATATAGGAAATCTGAAGAAACAAGTGTAGATGCAAGCAAACCAACAGAATGCAAGACATGAAAGACAGACTCTCTGGTGTGAAAGATTTGACAGTGGAAATATGTACATTAGTAAAAGAAAAAGCTAAAATAAAAAATAACACAAGATATTCAATAAATCAGGAATAGCATGAAAAGACCTAATGATTGATAACTGAGTTTGATGGAGTACATAATATAAAACCACCAAATAATAAATAAGAAAAGAAATGACAAAGTAAAAAAAAAAAGAATAATAGAGATAAAAAAGAGAAGAATGTCAGACAAAGGTACAAAAATATATTACACAAATTATAGAAGAAAACTTTCCAAGCCTAAAGAAAAAATTGCCATCTGTGGCATTGAGATTTTGCTATTATAGCATTTCTTTTATTTATGACTAAATTTATTTATTTTTGAATAAAGTCTCATTTTTTTATCCATGTATCTCCTTGTTCCAACTCCCATCCCCCTCCTGTCCCCTCCTGATCATTCCCCCAGACCCGGTCCCGTTCTCCTCATCTCCTCCCCAGAAAGGGCTGCAGGTCCCACAGTGGCTTAGTTCAGTATCCACTCCAGGCAAAATGGAATTAATGATGTGTATATGCAAAGAAAAAACTGAGATTACATAAACAACATCTCAATTATTTTTTACTAATTTTACTAGTGTCTCAAAATGAAATATCCTGGTCGAAACTGATCTATTGATATAAGATACAAGTTAAAGTATATGAAAAAAGAGATGCTAGCATATCCAAACCAAAATCCAGATTTTTTTTAGTCATTATTTAACTACTAAGCCCCCAAAATTAGAAAGTATAAAAGGAAGTCATAGTTGTATTGTATCAATATTAAAATAAGATAATAGAAAATACATAAAACATGTTTTATAAGTAGCAAGTGTGGCTTATAATGTAAATGGCCTCAAGTCAAGTACAGTCAAGAACTTTTAAATTTTATGTATTTATCAAAATTTTGCAGAAGAATGAACACTGTACTGGAGGGATTTACATGTTAACTTGACACAAGCCACAGAAATTAGGGAGAGAGGAAGCTCAATGGACAAAAGGCCTCAATGAAATGCAGCTGTTAGGCATTTTCTCAATTAGAGATTTTTTTTTTTGGTGGTCCAGGGTTCTATAAGAATCAGGCTAAGAAAACCAGATAAAGAAAGCCAATAATTAGCACACTTCAGTGCCCTCTGCATCAGGGCTTACCCTCAGGATTCTATTGTTTGAGTTTCTGTCCTGACTTCCTGTGAAGATGAACAGCAACCTTGGTACTAGAAGCTGAATCAACCCTTTCCTCCTAACTTTCTCTTTGGCCATGCTGTTTGGTTGCAGCAGGAGAATCCTTAACTGAGACAAACACCAAGGTTACAGAAAATACTTTATAAAACAGAAAGCCAAGTAATACACTGAAACTTATTTCTGTGCCACAGTCTTGAAGCCGCAACTTCATAAGATCAATGAATAAAGAAAATACAAACCCCTTTCCTTGATAAACATAGATGGAAAAATCATTAATGACAGTTTTTCATACTTCACATCCATCTCAGCAAACACTTAAGAGTCCTTCATTCATATTCAAAATGGACTCACCCAGGAGCCAAAAAAAATGTAACAAAAATTTAACATCAGCATCACAAATATGGAGATTAAGGGAAATGTCTACAATCTGCCCAGTGAGTAGTGACCTGTTGTCTAATAAGTAAAGTAGCTGAAACTACTATATTTTACATGAAACAAAGCAAGTCTACAAACAGAAATAGAATTTAAATTGTCTCTTTTGTTGGGAGGGGTTGAGTTTTGTAAAAGTCATATTACCAGTCACAAAGATATGATGGCAGTAATAAAATAGTGCAGGGACAAATGATCAAAGTACAGTACAGACATGGATGTGGATGGTATGGTCTAATTAAGTAAATGTGATACAAACTTGAATATGTTTAAATACAGAAAAGAGAATTTAAAGGAAAAAAAAACATTGGTTTTTAAAACTAAAATTTAGATAATAATTAGTGAAGGAAGGGCCAGTACAGGCACAAATTAACCCTAGAACAAAAACTAGTATTATAAATATAAACATAAAATGTCAAACATAAATCACAGGAAAAAAACCTGGACCATTGTTACATTCCAGAGAATCTTTAGGTCATACTCTACAAACCTATATTTGACCAATTGG
Organism: Sigmodon hispidus; assembly: GCA_004025045.1. Taxonomy (NCBI): domain Eukaryota; kingdom Metazoa; phylum Chordata; class Mammalia; order Rodentia; family Cricetidae; genus Sigmodon; species Sigmodon hispidus. The sequence goes on along the minus strand of PVIH01003952.1, from coordinate 76,591 downwards.
AAAAGCTTAAAGAAGTAGAGAGCTTTCTTGACAGGTACCAATTACCAAAATTAAATTAATAGCAAATAAATGGCATATGTAGAGCGATAACCCCCAAGAATGCAGAAGTTGTTATTAAAAGTCTTCAAATGTAAAAAAGCAGAGGGCCAGATAGTTTCAGTTCAGAATTCTTATAGAATTTCAGTAAAAAACTAATATCGATACTTCTCAAATTGTTCCACATAATAAAAAACAGATAGCACACTGGCAAACTCTTTTTATGAGACTACTGTCATCCTGATAATTAAAGCACACCAAGGTGCAACAAAGAAAAAGAATTACAGAACAGTCTCCATCCTGAACATTGATGGAAAAATGCTCATATTATACAGACAAATCAAACATATCAAAAAGTCATCCACCATGGTAAGGTAGCCTTTATCTCTGAGATGCAGGGATGTTTCAATATACAAAGACTACCAATGTCTCCATTACATAAACAACCTAAAAACAAACAAACAAACAAACAAACAAAACCATGATAAGCTTATTAAATGCAGAAACAGAAACAACCTGTGACAAATTCAACATTTCTTCATGATAAACGTCCTGGATCGATCAAGCATACAGGGAAAATAATTAAACATAATAAAGGCAATATAGAGCAAGCCATCAGCCAACATTAAAGTATATGGAGAGAAACTCATGGAATCTCATTAAAATCAGTAACAAGACAAAACTAATCAGGAAACAAATGAAAACTTCACAATCACCATCATGGATATAATTTATAAAAAGAAATCTTGTAAAGTAGACACATTATCAATAACTAGTATGAAATGGAAGAATTTTAATTATAAAATAAAATCAAGTCTTTACAATTTTAAGTAATCATAAGTTTTAAGCATTTACAGATAATTATGGTAGACCAAAAAACAAGCATAAAAATATCTATCTACAGGAATTTGTGGTGGCCATTTTGCATCTGTGGGCATTAGCTGTGACCTAGTGTGCTTTCTTCATCTGTAGCTGAGCCTAACCTGACTTGAAGTGCCTTAGATTTTATTATTAATGTATTTTAGAGAAAGAGAAACAGAGAAAAGTTATTTTTATTATTTAATATGCCTACATAAGAACAAATTAACTACAACTATTACTAAATTTGAAGTGGTAATTATCAAGTTTCTCCCTTTAAGATATCCTCAATGCTGTATCTTTTCAAAGAAATTTCATTACAAATGTGTCTTTTATCTAGTTATAGATGTTGATAAGTAAGTAAATAAATAAATAAATCTAATTTAAACCAAATCTGGAAAAAATATTCTATTTTTGAATATTCTGGTAAATAAACTACATACAAAATTTGAAATAAATAACATTAATATAACATATTTTAGGAGGGGTAGTAGAAGGAAGGGAGTTTGAACAAGGGGATACATGGATAAAATGTGAGACTTTATTCAAAAATCAAAAAAAGAACAACAAAAACAACAATTTTGAAATGTGTCTAGAAGAACAATTGGCTCGGACTTTGAAAAGGCGATCTGAGACACAAGTATACCACAGATAATGGTTGGAGTTCTTGTCTCACAGATATTACAATATATTTTAAGAATGACATTAAAAAAATTAGATAATCTAAGCAATAGTTTTAAAAGCCTGGAAAATTTCATTACCTATCAAAGACAGTGCTAATGTAAAACTTGAAACTTGGGCATTTTATATTCACTAAATTTCACTAGATCATGAAATTTGTATAGTTACCTAACCTGGACACTGAGAGAATAAAAGGGGGTGTGATCAATACCAATTGTCTATCCTTACATTAAATTCTTTTATTTAATCAAAGCTCTTGTATATTTAAGCTTTAAGATATATTAGAACTTAAATTTTTAAATGTATTTATTCAAAAATTTCATTATTTTCTTTAATTTTCTATGTAACTGAATTTGAGAATAGTACTCTAATTCAGATTTATGTTTTAGTACTATTCTAATTAAATACTAAAAAGAAAAGCACCACAAACTAATACCATGGGATAATATTGAACTTGTAGGTGATGTTTCTTCAAAATGTCATGCTTGGATATGAAATGATACTATGCCATTGTCATTACAGAACTGTGTCTTAAAAACCTTTTGGCAATCTGTCACTATTAATAGATTTATAGCAGCTATATATAATTAAGAGGTCTTGTTAATATTAAACACAAATTATGTTTTAGCTCTTTTGTATGAGAAAAACAGTAAAATTATTAATCAATTAATGGTTTCTAGACTAAAGAAAAATAGCTTAGATATATCTGGAAAACTAATATACATTATTATTAAACTGATTTAATCTTCATTTTTACCTTTTTATGTGACTCTTAAAATTGTAAATCACACATTGATCATCTTGAGTTCTTATTCAATAGTCACATTGTAAACAAATTGACATTGCCAGAAAATGTTTTACTCTTGAAATAAAGAGCAATTTATTGTTATATTGTATTGCGTCGCATCTCTATAGTTTCTACCCATTTATTTGAATAAGAAAATAATCAAAGTATTTTTGTGTTATAGAAACTGAAAGCTTTATTTGCTTTGTTGGTTGCTAGCTCCTTTAAATAAAAGCTTTTAAAAAATTTAAGAAGCTTAGCAATGTTGTATCTTCATCTGTAATTACATAGAGAATGCCTTACTGAAATTGGGGTTATAAGAGTAATATGTGTATAATATTGAGCTTTATTTCAGAAGGATCATATTCTGTTTCCTTGTGGTTTTAGAAAAATAAAACATCAATCAATGAAAGAACTCAAACATTCACTTTTTGAATAAATAGCCATCAGAAAGGGTATTTCTGAGAGAAATTTTATGCAAAGTATAAACATTCTGTCTTCTTTTTCAGATGGTATAGCAAAAGAGAAACACTGAATTACCTCTATTTGAAACTAAAATATCAATGACCACACTATAGAAGAAAAACAAGTTTAAAAAGAATAAATTCATACAAAACAGAACCTGTTATAATGAAAGAAAAGAAAACAGACAAAGCACCAGCAATGTCTTTAATTAGTCTTCCTTTTTGGAGCTCTACACAGTGCAAACTGTACTTTGTTAGGTGTCAAAATTATTATCACTCCAGTATATGAAGATTCCTCTTAGCACTCAAATAAATTATTGCTTATTCTTGCATGACTTTTGCTGAATATATTTTTTATATTTTAGTTTTCTTAACTTATAGAGTAGAATTGCATTCTAATATTTATGAAGCAAATATGTAATATTATTTTACATTCCGGCTACTACTGAAGATCTGGCCACTACTGGAGATTTACTAGAATTCTTCATTATAGTAAATGGCTAAGTATTACATAGAATTGTGTTTACAATATTAAATAATTAATTCAATAGTTGGCCAATGAAAGTATAATTGCCACAAATGCCAAAATTTAGGTGAGAAATCATGACTGATATTAATGTAAATGCATCAGTGGTGTCTGGAAAGAATGAAATCATAGGTCAATGTTATGTTTTTCTCAATTCTTGTCATTCTAGCTCTTCAAGCAGGATATTCTCTTAGAAATAGATCTCACCAATTCAGTTAAACTTACTGACCAGTGAGGCTAGTGTTTCCCTGTTTGTCTTCCCTAGTGCTAGAATTACAAGTATGAACCATAATTGACTTTTGAATGAGTGCTGGAAAATAACTTAGTTCTTCATGTTATTTCAGCAGCCACTGTACTTACTGGGAATCTCCCAGATTTGTGACATATGTAAACTACATAAGGTGAAGGCTAGCTTTCACAAGAGATGTTAAAATATTCTTTGTATTTTCTGGGGCTAAAGACTTCAAATTAGCTTTTTTATTTTGGCAGCAGGTGTAAAAGTACTTTTATTAAAAATTATATAATAATAAAGTGTTTCCATGACATGCACACCTTGCTCTAGGGCTTGCCACTTGCAAAAGATGGAACATGTCAAATATGACATCAATAGAAACTACAATTGCAGTCCCTAAGGCTGAGGGGTGAAGTTCAAACAGTGATGGGTGGAAGAGATTATATGATTTTTCTACAATAAAATCAGACCAGGATTCAATAAAGGAGCAGCAGCTAAATCCAGGAGTTGAAGCTGATGCTGCATCCAGCTCTCACTTTCCTTGAAGATCTCAATGATCGATCATGAAATAAAAAGACTGGTTTAAAAGAAATACTTCAAATTAGCAGTAAGCAAATGACTTCTGGAAGTGTAGTTTGCCAAAGATAAGCACATTTCAGTGATGACTATGCATTTCCAGAACTGCAGTCAATATTTAATGCTGGGGATTTCCATAGAGATTTGCTTTGCTTGCACACTTATAAAATATAAAGTTAAATAACATAGTTCCAAGCCAATGTTATTTCACTTTGATTTGAATTCAACTATATCGAGGCATATATACAATGCTGAGAATAACTCTTTAGTTAAAAAGAGTAGTTAATAGGAAGTTATAAGGTGATAACTTTTTCTATGTAATATGCTAAGAATCTGAGTTTTAAGTGAAAATTATATGGAAAGAAGAGTCTAATGAGGAAGTTGTAGAATAAAGTTTCTGGCCTGAACTAGCCTCATTTTTCAGACATACCCGAAGCTGCTTATCTGGACCAGCAATCCCAAAGTCCCAAAGAAACACACAGGTGATTATATTAATTTCATGATGATTGACCTATGTCTTAGGCTGATTTCTTGCTAGCACCTGCATCTTACTTTAAGCCATTTACATACATCTGTCCTGCCACGTGGCTCACCCGTGTTACCTTACATATTGATTCTTAGGTGTCTGGATTATGTCTCTCTCTGACTCTGCCCTCCTTCCCCTTCTATGCTTCACTTTCTCTGCCTAATTCTAAGATGCCTGCCATAGGCAAAAACCATCCCTTTATTTCAAAGCATACAGAAAGACATTGCCACATCAGAAAGTCTTGTTAAATGTTGTATAGACAGCTTCAAAACAAATTTATATCACTACTAAATAAATGTTTTGAATTAAAGAGAAGAGTGTTAGCAGTTAAAGATATAAGTACCTGAGTCACATAAGAGTTGGTCAAGTGAGGACAGATTAAGGGTCATTTCAGGCAAAATGATCAGCCAAAGAAATTTGATAAAAATTTATTTACAGGATTACCATGAGCTATTGAATAATATCATAACAGAATTGCTATTACAAAATTGAATAATTAAGGGTATTTGGTTTTTAGAAATGAATTATGGATATGTATTTATATCTAATATTATGCTTATGTGTTGAATATGATATTTATTTTTCTAGAGTTAGAGACAGTCATGAACTGCTCAATGTAGAAAGTAGAAACTAAATGTAGACCTTCTACAAGGGTAGTTCATGTCCATAACTGCTGAGCCCTTCCTCCTACATCTCACTAATACTTAGAGAAATCTCTTAACAAGTTATTTGGGAAATTTCACCATGTTTGGCATCTCAAACATATGGAGTCTATATCAATAGGGTCCACACATTTACAACAAAGATCAAAAGTAAGGCACCCTTTCAAATCATAGTGATTTTTATTAAGTAGTCTCCAGTGTCTAATACAGTCATTGTTGTCCAATTATAGAGTAATTACATAGTGGCCTCTTAACTCTTCCTATATATCTATTTTTCATCTACGATCTATCTATATACAGGAAAACTTTTATAATATCTTTAGTGTTATTTATCTTTCTCCATAGTTGCTCTTCTACTACATCATTTGCTTTCTCATCTTAAATAAGCCCTTGTTATTTTATTCTATTTATCGATGCTATTATCTACTTAAACTTGCCTTAAATGTAGGTTTTTAATGAACAGATTTTGTCTGTGAATCTATATATATTTTATGACAAGGTATTTCCTTTTTTATATTTTTTTAAAAAATATTAAATTGCCCATGTCATAGCTAGTTCTTTCAGTTAGTGTGATCTGTTTTCATTACATAAAATATCAAATATTAAGCCAAAATTATTTGACTTTAATCATTACAAAACATACATGGATCTCATGATTTGTATATATAAAATTAAGAAGTTAATGATTTAGTACATAGTACGTATATAATCTATGTTACTATTTTGGGAACATTTGTTATATTTAATTCAGCAACTTTAATTTATTCTTTTTAAAAAGCATATATGTAAGGTAATAAAATTGTGATAAGATATAGCAAAATATAAGCTAACAAATGGGACCATTAATGTGGATAACTATATAAGATAATTTTTCATATTATCTTATATAGTTTAAGCAACTTGTTAGTATCTTATAGTATATACTACAAGATAAATTATTTGATCCTCACATGTTCCTTAAAATTTTATCAGTTCTATGGATATTATAATCTTAATGTATAAAGATTCTATAACTATGTCTTTTTGGAATAGTACACAAGAATAAATAATGTGGAATTAATAGGTATGTCTTGCTTATTTATGCACTTGGTTGTAAAAGATGTTTCTCATTCTTTCTCCAATTCTTAAATAACCACTCAGAAACTTAATATTACTTATAAATGCTCAGTCATTAGCTCAGGCTTTAAATTAGCTAACTGTTACACTTAAATTAACCGAGATTTTTTTTTTATTTATGCTTTGTCATGTGGCTCATGGCATAATACCTCATTTTTATACATCCTATTTGCTCGGTGGCTGTATGGCATCCTTCTCACTTTACCGTTCCTCTTCCAAAAACTCTTCTAGTATGGTTGCTATACCTATACTTTTTCCCTGGCTCCTTCCAATCAGTGTTATATTAAACCAATTTGATTGAAAAATCTTCCTAGTGAAAAAAAGCATTATCCTACAGCATTTCTTCATTTTGTCTAATTAGAAAAGAAGGTGTTAACAATAATATAGTAAAAGTATCTGAAACAAAAGAGTTACATAAGAATTACAGTAACAATATTCAAACTATTTGTATTTGGAAAATATTCTCTTATCTATCCTATTTTTGTGAGTCTAAAGTTTTATATATAATATGTTATATCTAGACTTCAATTCTATCAAAGACTCCAGAAGAGCAACATTTTATCTAATAACATTAATCTCAAGCTGTCTGAATAGTCACCCAAAGTTCCTATGCATATTGAGGCATCCATCTTTAGCCTACAGGAAATCTGACAGACTGTCTGACCTATTTTGACAAAGTTTGTCCATGACTTGTCTCTATGTCCTAAAGAATGTCTGGCAGTTTCTTCTGTGGCAAAGGATAGCAGTCACTTTCATGTTGGTCCTTCATGTGCAGTTTATACAACATATTGCCCAGCAGTTTAAACAAAAGCAGTTTGTTGCCTAAATGGCTAGTCTTGCAATATTGATAGCAAACTCTATAAGGAGTTTCTGTGATGCCCATCATTTTCAATGAGATAATTGGTGTTGCCAGAAACTGATGTGCCTCACTGTCAAGAGAAGTCTAGGTTAATAAAAGATTTTAAATGCCATATTTTTTAGGTATTTAAAGTGTTTGAAAATTACCTACCTAATTGAAATATATCTTGGTATATCTAAAAGAAATCTAACTAACGTGACTATATGTTTGATTATTATAGATGACTATTAATTTGTATTTCTTAATTATTAATTACAATTTAAATGATTTCCATAAACAGAATACCTTAAACAAGAGTAGAAATATATATACAGTATAACAAAATTGATGTTATTATTTCTCTCAATAAACCAAATTCCATATCAATGCAAAGTATTTTGAGATAAACATTTTTGTTGTATTAAAGGAGATTCAATAATCTATCCCTTCTTATCATAATAATCTACTATGTTTCTCATCATTTTAATATCTCATCCCCTTTCTTCTTTAGGAAGAGATGGACTATGTTCATTAACAATTTATAACAAACCACCTAAGCAAAAAATAACATTCACAATCTATTTCTTTGGAGGAATGTGAGTATAGTTCTGTAGACTACTTTCTGGTCATTGGGGGCACTGATAATCTTTGGAGAACACTTAGAAAATTAATGATATGATCAAGTTATAACTCCAGAATTTTCTGAGGCTGGATCATCTCTTCAAAGCATTTTTAAAATCATTCTGAATACAGAATTGAAAGGAAACTGCTACAGTAGCAATCTGAAATCTTGGATTATCTGGCCATCTGTTTCCATTAGAGACTTCTTAGAGGGTCTTATTTGATTAAACCATATTAACCTGAAAAAAAAATACTAAAGCCTCTTGTTTTTCTCTGGGAACAAGAGCAAAAATGGCTTCTCCAGAGCAATGCATCTTTTAAGTTCCATTGTATTAATATATATTTTTATAAATTTTGGGAAAAATTAAGACATTCTTAACATATCTGCATTGATGTATTTTATCAGTCTCTCTTTTTAATTTCTTGCCCATTTGCTATCAGAAATTCAGAATTAACATAATAACATATGGGATTCAGACTCCTTGCATATTTTCTATCCTTACATGGCTTTTTCATGTTATGACTTTACTTTTTTAAGGATTTATCTACATTTTTTTCTAACATTTTCTACTCTTCTATTTTCTAAGTTCAACCTATACTCTCTAGCCAGAAAACACGGGCATAAAAACATCCTTAAACACCTTTAGGTAGGATTATTTCATAAAATTGGTGATAACAATAGAATCCTCAGTTGAAATTCTGGGAACTTTATGGCCAATTGTATTAAAAGCAAACAAACAAAAAAACCTCTCATTTACTCTAGCAAATTTCTGGGGGCAAGAATCACATCATTGAAAATGATCACTTTACCTCCTGTGCTTATGTAAACCTTGATGTCTGTCAATTGCCAAGCATGATGGAAAGTATTGTAGTAGTGAAAACTTCTATGATATCACTTGACCTGTCTTTCTGGTATGAGCCAGATAAAGGCAGGATTGGGACAGTGGTTGATATATTTCAGGGCTGCATTTACTTTGAAATTTTCCACTATTTCTCTTTAAGATTTGACACATTATAATGATTCAAAAATTATTGGAGGAATGTCTATGCCTCCAAACAATATACTGTTCATAAAACTGATGGATTAATTATAAATCTACACTATAAGTCACATCATTTAAATTTGATAAAATATACCATAGTTCAAAAAAAGTGCTATGATAAAGAATTAACATATACTCTATTGTTGTTTTCCAATCTGAGTGGTATTTTTAACATGTTAGATTTAAAAAAACATCTTTAATAAGATAAATAGACTAAAGAAAAATATCACTTACTGCTAAGAAAACCGTAAAAATACCTGACAGAAGCAAAAAGAGACAAACAGATTTACCCATTCATCCTTTCCACCAGAAGTACTGTCTGACAGCACGTCTAGTTTCTCTGATGTTCAGCAAAACAGATTTATATAACTGACAGGGGCTTTTCAGTAAATACAGGAGTGGTGTAGTCTAAATTGGTCTCCTGGGTAGTTTACAATAGTATAGCACCATGGTCAAAAACAACACTCAGCAATAGAGCTAACTGTAGTGTCGCTAGCTGTAACTGTGGACCTTTTCTTATTCCTTCCCTCTGTGTAATTTGTGAAAGCCAAGCTATTCAATGTTTCTGTCTCTAGATGGCTGGTGTTTAACAATTTATATTCAGTGAAAGAGAAAATTAAACAAAAGATTTTTATGATCATACAAAAATATTAGTTATATGTTACTTAATAAAATTTTAAATAAAGTGTTTAAGCATATGAGTAAACTCATTTTTTTTTCAAGGTTTTATGTTTGCACTGTATAAACAATTGTGATTTCAGTTACTTTAAGGGGAGAGAAAATGAAGATAAATTTGGATGAGTTTATTAGGACCAAAAGCCAATGGCTATTTGTTTAGTATAACTGACTAAACAAATGATTTAATTATGTTACTTAAAGGATAGAAATTTGTACAGAAGAGTAGTGATTTTACCTAACAATTTATAACATGCTCAGTATATATTTTTTTCCATTTATTGAGAATAGATTTTTTTTTTCCGCACATGATTTCTTCTAGTTTGTAGCTGAATAAATTCAGTATCTTGCTAGTTACACTCTACACTTATCTTGGGTATATATGCTTTCTCATATCAGTAACTAGTAACATTCCTGTGGGGACCAGTCCTTGGGTAGTGGTAGTAAACTTGATATCTTTTATGATCAATCACATCTTACATTAATTTATTCAGAAAAACCTTATTTAAAGACACTCCTTTTTTTTTTTTTTAACTTTGAGGAGTTTTTTGGAGGCATAAAATTTCACATGCTAAAACTAATGATTTTTGTTGTTTTTCATTCAAAATGTTGGCTGAACCTTAAGCAACTTCTGTTTTAAATGGCAATTGCAACTCTTGAAAACCTTCAACTATGTTTGGACCACAGCCAAATAGGAATTCTGTTCCCTTAGGCACTGGTACTATCAGGGCTGCTAAAGGAAACTTTATCTAAATCTCTGTCTTTCTAAAGAACTCAGGATTTAAAGGTTGAGGTGAACTCCTGCTGGCTCAGAGAGGTTAAATAGCAATAACCTTCTCTTCTTGCTGAGTATCCAGGAAAAAAAAAATGTAGAGGCATCCTTATACTCAGTCCCCACAAAAGAATCTCACTACACTTAGTTCCTCCCTACCACTTTCAGACTGCTAGTTTCTGATTCAGGCTCCTGAAAAAAAGATTAATTTTATTTAATGAAACAAATGTAACACATCTTTGGATTATTAACAGAGACAGCAAGAAAAAAAGAGCAACACATCTTTACACAGATAAAATATTACACAACTAACTTCTTTTATAGCTTGTATTTCTTATTTATCTCCTTATATCCGAGAATAAGAGGAGCTATGCAATGTCTCTCTTCCTTCCTTTCCTCCCTCTATGCAGGCTTGATATTCCAAACATGCAATTCCACTACATTTGTGAGAACCTCTACTGCTACCTTTACATTAGCAAAACCTCATGCTGTAAAATGTGCCTGATCTGTCAATCATTTTAAAGTCATCATAAGTCTCTCTTTGGCTTTTCTTAGAAAACTGATGCATGTGAATACATACTACAACCCCCTCCCCACATAAACTATATATATATGAGCACAGATATCTGCTAATTCTAAATAGGTTATACATATTACATATGTATATATTTATAATTAGTTTAAATGTGATTCCAAATAAGTTTTCTTTGGGATCATGAATACTCAAGTATTATGGTAATTATTAAAATTATTCTTGTGTTTGCCTATAGTTACATTTTATTGCATAAAGTCACAAAATAATACATAATTGAAAATAAACCAAATTCTGGGATTCCATCTTACTCCTGTTCGAATAGCAAAGATCAAAAACACAATTGAAAACTCATTCTGGGGAAGATGTGGAGCAAGAGAAACCCTCTTTCATTGCAGGTGGGAGTGCAAACTTGCATGGCCATTTTGGAAGTCAATATGGAGGTTTCTCAGAGAACTGGGAATCATTCAACTACAAGACTCAATATTCAGCTATATCACTCTTGGACATATACACAAAGAATACTAAATAATACCACAAAGACACTTGCTCATCTATGTTTATAGCAGTTATTTGTAATAGCCAGAATCTGGAAACAACTCAGATGCCCTTTAACTCATGAATGAATGAAGAAAATGTTCCACATTTACATGATGAAATATTACCAGGAATTTTAACACATATGCATAAAATTAGGAAAAAAATAAAATAAAGCCTTCCTCAGTGAGGAAACCTAGGTTACCTCCGGGTAACCTGAGATATACTCACTCATAAGTGAATTTAGCTGTAAAATAAAAGATAACTATGCTACAATCCACAGACCCAGAAAAACTAGGTAACAAGGAATTTTCATTAAGTGACACCCCGTTTTCCCTGAGAAGGGAAAATAAAAGAGATTTTGTGAGGGAACTGAAGGCAAGCGGTGATGGAAACATGAGTAATCATGTGATGATAGAGAATAGAAAGGAAGAGTGATATGGATATGCTGATAGGGACCGCTTTGTGGGTCATGAGGAAAGCCTAACTCAGAGGTAATTTCCAGGAGTCCATGAGAAACATCCCATCATAGACTCCCAGCAATAGTGGATAAGTATCCTGAACTGATCATTTTCTGTGACCAAATTTGTGCCTGGATTAACTGTCATTACAGAGACTAATTAGCAATTGGCAGAGACAAACATTAGGTTGAATTTGGAACTCCTGCTGAGAAGGAAGAGAAAGAAATGTAGGAGCTACAGGGGTCAAGGACAAAAGAAATCTCACAGAATCAACTAACCTGGGTTCATAGGGCTTCACAGAAACTGAACTAACAACTAGAGAGCCAGTATGAGACTGACCTAGGCAACTCTTCATATATGTTATACGTGTGTAGTTTGGTACTGGTATGGGACTTTAGCAGTGGGAACAGGTCTTATCTTTTTAAATACATATGTATATATATGTATGTGTATGTATGTATATACAAATACAAATATACACATATACATGAATTCAGGCTAATTAGTCTCTTTTTATGTAGAGTGTGAATTGTGAACTATTGTAATGTCACTTAGCTGGTATACAAAATAGAAGATAAGAGTTGATCCAAAAATGGAAAATACAAATTGTATAATAAAATTATATTTTATAGTTTAACTGATACCTTAGCTCATTTTTTTTACAAGTTGAATATATCATTATTGTATATTCTCAAGAGAAAAAATATTCCATAGTATATATAAGAAACATACAAAGTTTTAACTGATCCAATTATCATATACATCATCTCTTATTTTTCTGTTCTAAATGGGACATCTTACCACTTGGCCAACAATTTTAAGTGCCCACTTTCCCAAAACTCTGACAGCTATAATCTTCATCATTCATTTGAATGTATTATTTATTTAATTATCTTAGATCTCACATATAAGGAAGAATATATGACATGTACACTTCTGAAGCTAGCTAATTTAACTGTGTTTTCTTCATATGTTAGGAAATGTCAGAATTTCCATGATTATATAGCTGAGTAGGGTGTGTATGTATTTGTGTGTGTCTCTCTGTGTGTTTTTTATTTGTACTGGGTATTATATTAATTTTCTACTTAAGCTCCAATAACAGAAGCTGCAATAGAAATGAAATCAGATATTTTTGACATACTTATTTAAAATCATTTTTAAACTCTTATAAGTTTGATTGGTGGACCATGAAGTAAATAACTGAATTGTTTAGTTTCTATAGTTTTTAACAAATAGAATTGTATTAGCCAGTTTCCGTTTAACAGTTCATACAAGTGTCCTTTTCTCCACATCCTTACAGTAACAGAACAATAAATAAAATATACAAGAGATTTACAGCAATGAGAAGATAGTTTTGTATAAACCCCTAGACACTTTACTTAGCCAGATGTAATAACAGCTCATATCTGTAATCACAGCACTCATAGATAGATTAGGATAAGAGAACTTCCAGAAGTTAAACAGAGTGACAACACAATATATAAAATGCTGAGCAACAAACTACTGTGCCCCCAATAAGGTAGAAGATGAAGACAGAATAGATATTTTTGTTGTTGTTGTTGTTGTTGTTTGTTTGGCAAACAAGTGAGTTTTATTGGCATTAATTACAGAAATGTGGGTGAAAAGTTACTTATAGGAGCAGAAATGACTCAAAGACACCTGCATCACTAAAGCCCACCTGTTAATGAGTGACAGTTCACAAATACTTGGAGAATACTGCCCAGACTTCCAACATCTCAACAGGTTGGGGAGTGCCCTTTCCAACTGACTTAATTACTCTAAACTCCTTCTTAGACATCTTGACTGGTGTCTGATTCTTCTAGGCAGTGGTGTGCCCTCAGAGTCTTCTTTGCAGTTTTGTTTTTCACAGTGGGAGGGAGGGACCTATTTGATCTGGTAAATTTCAGGAACTTCCTAAAACTACTTTGAGTTACTTTGCTGTGGCATCTGTGGACTTATCTTTATAACCATGAACACACATGCATACATACAGTTAAAATTACATCAAACTTGAACATAAATATTTATAAGAAATTAATTTTAACAAAGGTGCCTAGAACCTACCATAAGAAGAAACACCCTAGTCAACAAAATTTTCTGAAATTTTTTAATATCCCTATGTAGCACAATGACATTTGACCCCTATCAAATGTATAAACCTTACAGAGACCATATGTAGTCTAAATTTAGCAACCCAATCAAAAAAACTATCAGTTTATATTATAGAGGAAACATGTTGAATACTGATTTGGTCTCTACAGTGCTTTGGTGAATATAGCCCTGCAGTTCAAATAATAAAAAAGCATCAGACAAATGAAATTATCTCAAAATAAAAATAAAAGATCAAAAGTAAATAACATGACAATAGGCAACTATATTATAGGTATTATATCTTTCATTTTGAATATAACACCTCTAATCATGAGAAGAGTATTATTTTGTATTATCTCATGTATTATTTATTATGTCAGCTGTTTTCCTGGGAAACAATAATATACTTTACTATGCGTTAAAAGATAGAAAATAAAAAAATAATTAATTTGTGCTAGTTTATTTTTATTAATTTATTATTTTAGAAACAAGTTAATTAAATGCAAGAGTTATCGAAGAATGTGCAAGGATGATTTTCATTTTTTTACCCAAGAGTGTTAGTAATTCTATTCTTAAATAGGAACAAAAAAAAAGATAGGTCGTATGGCTCCAAGAGATTCTCTTTATATAAATGTATTTGTTTAAACAAATTGAAAGAAAGAAAATTATCTCTACTATATTGTAGTTTAATTAAGACCTAAATGGAATAATCCAATGTTTACTGCAGCTTCTGCAAGATTAATTATTTTGTTGTTTACATTGGATCTTGAGTGCTCTGAATATTTAAAACTATACATATTTGTTCAAATTACAAATGTACACATTTGGTTTACTGATTAAATTTTTGTAGTGCAATTATGAATAAAGTTTAATCTATAATGACTGTAATTTTTTCATGAGTCATATATGATTACCAGAAGCATTCAAAATAATCTAAAATAAAATTTATATTTTATTACTCATTTACTTATTTTTATTTTGTGTTTGTGTTTATACATGAATGCTACTGTTAATTATACAGGGCTGGGAACAATTATTAAAAGCCAGGGATCAAATGTGGACCATCAGAATGGTCAACAATTTCCCTTACTTGCAGGGACACCCACTCTTTAAGAAATAAAAAAAAAAATTTAAAATAAAGCTTTTTTCTCATTCATGGCACAGACTTATCTGTTCCATACTATTTTTACAGTACTATGTAAATTCTTATTACAAAGTCTTCAGTGATTTGGACTAAAGCTATTATCACCATGCATGATAAAATTCCAGCTTGCAAGGGTGTAAGAATTGTGATTGTGAGATTGAAGATAATCTAACTAACATGAAAACATATTTTCTCGAAACCCAATAACCGTTGTAATCAGTAATATCCTTTTTATTCTAAATTAATATTTTGTTTTCATTTTTACAAAATGCTTCAAATTTTTCTGTCAGGATAGAACAATTTCATGGGTTTATTTTGGGGGGTGATGTGTGTATGAGTGTGTGTGTGTGTGTGTGTAAGAAAGACATAGAGAGTGAATGATCATGTGTGTGTTGAGTGTGTGTATGAAAGAAAGAGCATGTGTGTGTGAGAAAGTATGTGTATGTGAGAGAAAGAAAGCATGTGTGTATATATCCATTGTAATTCTTGCCAATACATCATGACAATAAACTAAAGCTTAGCTTCTTTGCCCATAGCATTTCTAAATCTCATGTTTCTACTTAGTGTACAGTTAAAGATAGATCTAGAAATTACATTACTCAGAGTAAAATATTTTTAATATCCACCTGCTGCTTGGGAAAAAAATTACAAGCTATATCATATTGTGAGTTGGAAGAATTTGTGGTCACACTTAAGCAACAACTGACGTGTTAGTAAGTCTTCTTTCAGTGTGTCTGCACATCCTTCAGCCAAAGTTTAAAAATACTGCCCAGTTTTAGTGCAATGATGTCTCTCTATTATCTAATTATCAACTCCTATTTCATAAAGAATTCCTTGGGATCATTTTCTTGGCCAATGGCATCTTTTTTTTTAAAAAAAAAAAAAAAGAAAAAAACCAACATATTTTAAATCATTAACTTTTCTTTAATCCTTGTCAAATAATCTATGTGATTTTATCCTGCCCCCTCCCTTCCTCCTCCCTTTCTCTCTGTCACCATCTCGCTGTCAAAGGGTTATTTTAACTTACAACTTTGCTTTGTAGTCCATCACTGTGCAGAATTCAGAGCAGCATGATTTGGAAACAGCTTGTTCCCTCACATCCACAGTCAAGGGCAGATAGAAATGAAAGCTTGCATTTCCATCTGCTTGCTTTCTCAGTTGTATTTCTCTAAACAGTTTCAAACCTTTGACCTAGAGTATAGCGCTACTTATAATGTTCTAGTCCTTTTTACATAGATTAGCTTTATTAGGAGAAAACATCTTAGTCAAATCTACTTGGAATCTCTACATAGAGTTCATGGCTTCCTTTTCTCTCTCCTGAGTGCTCTTTTATTTGTTGATGATGCCAGAAACCTGTAGTGTTGTTGGCAGCTCTGTTGTGTAATATTTTCTTGTCTTTGGAAATCTGGCAGTTCCAGATTGTAACCATTTCCATTCTAATGTTCCATGTCTTGAATTACTATGGAGATTCCCTCTGGTATTTTCTCTTCCTCATATGATATTTCTGAGAATTATTAATATAATGGTGTGTATATCTTAGCTTATATTACTATTGCTATTAAAAACTCCAATTAGCAAATCTTAATTGTAATGTATAAAATAAAAATCTGCCTTTCACATCATATTATTTTCAAAATATCGTGAATCCAATATATGTACTTTATAAATAGCTTTGATAATCTTCTGGTAAAATTAGAATATTCTGTTCTTCAGTTTTATCAACACCTTTCTCTAAATAATAAAATGACCAACTGCTACCTCTAGCATATAATTATATATCATTAACACAGATGCCATGCTGCTGGTACAATTAATTGATTTTTCCAGAAATTTCTACAGTTGTAATGTTTTCATAAGTCACAATTATTTATATATCCATTCTCTCCAATATGTAGAGGGAATAATGAGTATTTATTTTTGCCAAATAAATGTATTCAGCATAAATTTGATGTGCATATTTGACTATATTACCTTCTAAAATTTTTGATGTATAAAGATTAATAATGTAATGAGTGGAAAAAATATTTCCTGCAGTTATCACATATTGTAGGCCATTTTTTAACATTAAAATTTGTTATTTGATTTATTGCTAAATATTTAATTAAACTATTGTGCTACATTAAGTAGTAATCAGAAGGAAGCTGGTTTTCAGAAGTGACAGATGGAAACATAAATGGAAACTGGAAAATGGGGTGGTGCATACAGGGTTGCTTTCAATGGCTTTGTTCAGCTGGCTGTCATACAACATGTAACTGCTCATCCAGGGGGTGCAGAGCACAGTGGGCTTGTCACTTCCACATTAACCATTAATCAAATGATGCCACTAGAGATCAACATACAGACCAATCTGGTAGAGACAGCTTCTTAATCCAGATATTCTCCACCCAGATAATCTTATTGTATACCAAGCTGATAAATTCACCAACACCTAAGCAATACTTTTAGAGTGGGTAGTATTGTTTTTCTTCACCTATAATAAAACAAAGATATTAAAATTTGATAGCATCTTCATTCTCATATATTTCTACATGGTTCTAAAGGTCCTAGAATTACTTAATTAGATATTTAAAATGTATATGCAATTTTACAGTACTATGAAATTATATATATTTATATTTCTTGAATATATTGTAAATTAAATTTGCTGAAAATCTTCTGATGTGTATCTGCATTTAGAAGCTTTTAATTTGCCTTCATTATTGATTTACAAAAATAAATGCTTGATTTGTTTGAATATAGATCAGGAAAACGAATCTGCAGAATATTTTCCAAAAGATCACTTAGCTCAAGAAGTCAGTTCACTTAATATTCATTTCAGGAGACAATAAATTGATTTTCAGAAATGTCCTTAGAGACAGACTGGCTCTGCTAAGTCATTTTTGGAAAGTGTAGACTTAACTT
Source organism: Sigmodon hispidus (assembly GCA_004025045.1). Lineage (NCBI taxonomy): Eukaryota > Metazoa > Chordata > Mammalia > Rodentia > Cricetidae > Sigmodon > Sigmodon hispidus. The sequence goes on along the minus strand of PVIH01003952.1, from coordinate 58,515 downwards.
ACTTAGTGAATTGGAAGTGAGAGATGCATGAGGCAAAAGGCAAAAGACAAGGCATCTCATTTCCTTTTTTTTTTTTCCTCAGCCAGATCTTTTATTGACAGGTTGCATTTTATTTATTTATTTTTCCTGTTACCTGTGGTTTTTTTTTTTTTGTATTTATCAAGAAAAACAGTAAAATGAATTTAAAATGCTGATAAGTTAGCAATAACTATAAAGAAAATAAAAATCATAAGCATGACTTATCAAGGGTGATAATGCAAATAATTTGCTACACATAAAATTACTTTGTGTTCAGCTTTCCCTCTGAATTTTTTTTTTCTATCCATGTATATCCCTATTCAAGGTCCCTTCCCCCTCCCGCCACATCAGGTCATTTTTTTTCTCCACAACTCCCCATCCCCTCCCTGGGCAGGCTGCAGACAGTCCCACAGTCCCACTGATCCAATAATGCTTAGTTCAGTCTCCACTCCTGGTAAATCCAGTTTTGTCCCCCCTCCCTCAAGACTGAGTCAGGTGTTCCTTAGGTGGAGTGGGATCCGAAGAGTCAGTCCAGGGTGTTTCTGATCCCAAGCTGTTTAGTGGTTGTGGTTTGCAGCTTGGGCATGCTTGGCTTTTTTCTTGTTAGTTTGTTTAGAGACCACTAATGAGTGAGTACATCCACTGCTTATCTTTCGTTTTGTCCTATTGACAGTGTCCTTGGCTTTACAGAAGCTTCTTAGCTTCAGGAGTCCCACTTATTGATTGTTGGTCTTAGTGTTTATGCCACTGGTGTTATATTTAGGAAGTGGTCGCCTGTGCCAATTCGTAGAAGTGTATTTCCCACTTTCTTTTCTATCAAGTTCAAACTGGCTGGGTTTAAGTTGAGGTCTTTGATCCACTTAGATTTGAGTTTTGTGCAGGGTGACAGGCTCAGATCTATTTGCATTTTTCCACACACTTCCATCCAGCTATGCCAACACCATTTGTTAAATATACTATCTTTTTTCCATTGAATGTTTTGGGCCTGTTTGTCAAAGATCAGGTGTTCATACATTTTTGGGTTAATGTCTGGATCCTCAATTCTATTCCATTGATCCACAAGTCTGTTTTTATGCCAGTACCAGGCTGTTTTTATTACTGTAGCTCTATAGTATAACTTGAAGTCATGGATGGTGATACCTCCTGAGGGTCTTTTGTTGAGTAAAATTGTTTTGGCAATCCTGGCTTTCCTGTTATTCCAAATGAAATTGAGTATTGTTCTTTCAAGCTCCAAAAAATATTGTGTTGGGATTTTGATAGGCAGTTCATTGAATCTGTAGAATGCCTTTGGTAGAATTGCCATTTTTACTATGTTGATCCTACCAATCCAGGAACATGGGAGAGCTTTCCATTTTCTGATATCCTCTTCAATTTCTTTCTTCAATGATTTAAAATTTTTGTCAAATAGGTCTGTTACTTCTTTGGTTATAGTTACTCCAAGGTATTTAATGCTTTTTGCAACTATTATAAAGGGTAATGTTTCCCTTATTTCTTTTTCAGTTCTTCTATCTTTAGTGTATAGAAGGGCTACTGATTTCTTTGAGTTAATCTTGTATCCTGCTACCTTGCTGAAGGTGTTTATCAGCTGTAGCAGTTCCTTGGAAGAATTTTGTGTGTCACTTATATATACAATCATATCATCTGCAAATAGAGATAGTTTCACATCTTCTTTTCCAATTTGTATCCACTTAATCTCTTTTCGTTCCCTTATTTCTTAAGCTTAAACTTCAAGAACTATATTGAATAGATAAGGGGAGAGAGGACATCCTTGTCTAGTTCCTGATTTTAGGGGGATTGCTTTGAGTTTTTCTCCATTAAGTTTGATACTGGCTGTCAGCTTCTTGTAAATTGCCTTTATTATATTTAGGTATTCTCCCTGTATTCCTGATCTCTCCAGGGCTTTAAACATAAAGTAGTGCTGGATTTTATCAAAGGCTTTTTCAGCATCTAAGGATATGATCATGTGGTTTTGTTCCTTTAGTTTGTTTATATGATGGATAACATTTACAGTTTTTCGTATGTTAAACTAGCCCTGCATTTCTGAGATGAAGCCTACTTGGTCGTGGTGGATGATATCTTTTATGCATTGTTGTATACGGTTTGCCAAAATTTTGTTGAGAATTTTTGCATCAATATTCATAAGTGAAATTGGTCTGTAATTCTCCTTCTTTGTTGTGTCTTTGAGTGTCTTAGGTATTAGGGTAATTGTGGCCTCATAAAAGTAATTTGGCAATATTCCTTCAGTTTCTACTATGTCAAATAGTTTGAGGAGTAATGGTAGTAATTCTTCTTTGAATGTCTGGTAGAATTCGGCAATGAAACCATCTGGACCAGGGCTTTTATTTTGGGGGAGGTTTTTAATGACAGTTTCAATTTCCTTAAGGGTTACAGGCCTGTTTAGGTAATTAATCTGATCTTCATTTAATTTTGGTAGGTGGTAGACAGCTTGCATTTTAAAGTTACAAAGAAAAGACGCACAATATTCTTATTTATCTCAAAAGGTAACCTTGTAAGGAATATTAAAAGAATCACAAACCTAAGCATTTATATATGAAAAACAATCAATCAGCTCTACTTTAAATCTTCAAGAGGTTTTTTGTTTGTTTTGGTTTTTCGTTTTTCATTAGGAAGATTTGGGTAAAAACAAGCACAAGGAATTAATCATAACCTCTGGTTATCAACCTATTTTCACAAGAAAGATCCGTAAGATAATGATAAATGGGATGCTTTGTTTTTGATCCCCAGCCTTAAGAAGGCATCTCATTTCAATGACTGTTATTTCATAGTGGGAATTGCTTTAAATTTTTCACTGAATCATTTGAGTTATATTTAATTCCTTAGGAGTTTCTCTCAAAATATCTGTTAAATCTTTAAAAAAAAGGTAGCAAAATTTTTCAGTTTTATTTGGATATTTTAAAACAGTGTTAGAATACATTTGTATCTTGCAAAACATTTAATACTATTTATTATGAGTAAATGTAATTTTCTAAATTTAAAGATGACATATATACTGATATATATTTAGCCTGTTGATAAATTTCAGTGGTAATTATTGTGACAGTTCTGTTAGTATACTTAAAGCTATAAAAAATTTTTAAAATACTACTAACACTTTAAATTTTTAAAATGGTGTTATTTATGATATTCTTAGAAAAAAATTGTAATGGTAGCACAAAGTAATCTTTTATCTATAATCAGTAAAAAATTTACTATAACACATTTAATACATTTAATAAGATGTTTGTAAAATTTGGTATTGGTCTTTAATGTTTTAATTCATATTTGGAGCATAAGTTTTTGTTTTCTTTGTGAAAATTCTAAACTTAATTGTATTTTCTGCTTTGGATAAAGGTTCTGCTTAATGTAGTCCACTTGCCTCATATGCACAAGTCCTGGGATTTAATTTTGAGCAAACCAAATTATATATTAAACTATAGTATATATGTCTGTATATAAAGATCAGCTATGCAAACTTATGAACTCATTGCACTAAGTAAATAAGGTATATTTAACCTTTTTTACAATCTCCTATAAGAGTAAAACAATTGTCAAATAAGGCCGATGAGAACTAGTATGATTAAGTAGTATATGATTGATTGAAAATAGGACTAGGCAACATTCCAATCCCCAAGTATGTTATTAAATCATTAAAAAAATCTCAGTTAGAAAATACAGAAGCAAAATAATAATACTGATTACTTCACCTTCACTTGGTACTTATTGTGGTAGTTTTAGGCCAAGGAAGGAAAGTATTTATAAATAAAGAGTAAAACTGGAAGCATAAACTAGTCGTGTGCTAAAAGATTATTTTACTTGCTGACTTAACACATAAATCAGAGGTCTATTGCAACAAACCCTAAGAGAAAGTTGAGTGCAGAACAGCACTATTTCTTCTGGTAGAGCCAGTACTGGCTTGTTAATAATGAAGAGAATGGTGTCTTGCAGGCTGGCCAGTCAAGCATTGAAGAAAAATGACTCAATATATTTTAAAAATCTGTGCAGTTTCTCTCCAATTATTTTTTAATGTGCCTTTTGAAAAATTGTCAGAAGTGAAAGTTAGCAGACATTTTTTTTATGACCATTACATTTTGTATCTTGTCAAATGATGAGCAACAGAGTTCTGAATAGGAATGCAGAGAAGAGGAAGGTTTGCAGGGAGGAATTCCAGATGGCAGTACACACACTTTTAAGACAGAAAGCCAATGGAAAAAGGTGCTCTATGAATCAGAATCAAATGTCTTCAAAATATGTGGGCAACATGGACTGCTGTCAGAATCAGGATTTAAATTAAAGAAAAATAATACTTTTGAGCTTTTATGGAAGCAATACTTATGAAAAACAGTTTATTATGAAATAATTTAGCTTACCATTATGGTCAAATATTAGTCACAATACAAAAATAGACTTTAGATAATTTTTATGCCAAAGGTAAAAGTTCACTTGTCTTATAAATTTGTAAGTTTCAGTTGAAGTTTGAAAGGACATTATTTTTCCAGACTTCTCAAAACAAAAGCTGTTTGACAGTGGGAGTATGGGTTTATTTAGATACATAGCCTATCATTTTTTTTTAGCATGCAAAAGAAAAAAAAGAGAGAGTGTGCTCTCCATATTCCTGTATCAGGCTACGTGAACCACCAGCTCTCAAATCCTGACATTGTGAGGTATTAATAATTATGAATTCTCAGCCTTAGTTTAGTTTAGTTAGATTTTGTCACTTAAATTAAGCCATGCTTGTTAGTCTATGTGCTACTCCAAGGCTTCTTCAACTCACCTACAAACTCTTCATCCTGCTTTCTTGTTTCCTTATTTCCTAGATGCATGTACACCCAGCCTTTTCTCTCTGTTCAAAAGACCTACATATCCCACCTCTGCCTAACTATTGATTATTCAGTTTTTTATTAGACACATCATATGCCTTAAGCAGTAAGGTTAAGCAACACATCTCTACATTAGTTAAACTGAGCATAAATAAATATATCTTTACATAGTTAAACAATTATTTTACATCACAAACAAATACACAAACATCTTCCCATAGTTACATAAATGGTTTATTCCACAACGTATTATCATCAAGGAGACTCTTTCAGTGAGAACAAATTTTTAAGTATATCCAGTATCCTTATCTTTGTACCTCTTCCCAATAATGACACACTGAGGATGGAAACATTGCCTGGACAATTAGGTGATATTTAATGTCCAAAATATAGCACTAGGTAAATATTTGATCTTTGTACTTCTTCATGAAAGATTTATAGGGTATTTTATTTAAATGTATAAATATGTGTGACGTGTATATAAATATTTGTAAGTAATAATTTGTTTTTTCAATCTTTTTTATTATTATTATTAGGAACAGAGAAGTCACACTTTCTATCCTTGTATATCCTTATTCAAGGTCCCTTCCCCCTCCCCCCACATCAGGTCATTCTCTCTTCTCCACAACTCCCCATTCTTCCCCCCCCCAACCCCCCCCACCCCGGGCAGACGGCAGGCAGACCCAAGGTCCCACTGTCCCAATATTGCTTAGTTCAGCCTCCACTCCTGGCACATTTTAATCCTTGCCCTTCCTAGGGAATAGATGGGGGAATGGAAGAGGCGGCTGAGGGAGGACTGGGAAGAGGGGATGGAAGGACAGCAGTGGTCGGTATGGAAACATACTTTTTAAACAAAAAAGATAAAGTTTTGAAATTAATAATAATAATACTTAGAGTCTGAGACAGTCTTCTGAGGGATGCATATATAAATTGGTTATATAATATCAAACTTTCAATTTTAAAAACATACATACAAGTAACATTATACAGATTAAAAAAATATATTTAGGAATGTATATGCATATACATGTATAAATGTATTTATAAGAAAATCCATTATACTTAAAAATACAGTTATGAGGAATGAACTAAAATGGGAGAAATAAGATTTTTCATTAACAAGTATGGAGAAAGGATTTACACATGAAATGACAAAATACTTTCTAATAAACCAATATCTGATATTCTACTTCTGGAGATTAAAATTTGAATAATTCTCTTTTACTGGGAATCTTCAATTTGGTAGATTGCTATTTTAATGGGACAAATGTTTAATTACATATAAGTTATCAAGAATACCAGAATAATCATAGATAGTTATTTATAAATAGTGTAAATTAGGCTATTAAGCCCATTTTTCAATAATTAAGCTTTAGGTGACTATTTTTTTATTTCTTACACAGGAGTTAATGGGATTGAGATTGATATACACTTCACTCTATATCACATGAATTAAGCACATATTACTTTGAAGACATGAGAAAATAGCTTTTTCTTACATGTCTACAGAGAATTTCAATACATTCTCTGCTTCCCACCCTAAATGTTATCTTACAATTTTAGTATTCTTATTATAGAATCCCACAGTAAAAGCTCCTCTTCCTTGAAAAGATATACTATAAATAATTTTTTAAATGTATAACTTCTAAATAATTATTTTCTTTCAATTAAAATTATATAAGAAGAAATAAAGTGTATCTAACTACCTTGGCTTGTTAAGAATGTAAGTCTGTCTTCTGTTGCATTGGGATATTATTTCATACAATATGCCACGGCAGTTTAGCCTACTTAAATAACTACACCTACTTACTAAATCCACACAACACACACAATTATTGACTAACATCATTTTAGTTCTAATTACTCCAGTAAAAAATACTTATGCTATCACAGGACTAAAAACAGTGTGATACTTTTTTTCAATTTTGTTATTTTAAATTCCATAACCATGTTTGGAAAGAGTCAAGGATAAGAACAAGCTGTCCTGTACCAGTAACAATAAAATTGACACAATTTTATTCAGCCTGAATGCTGGACAGTGTGAAGGTCTTGATATCGAGTAGATCTGATATTGTTTCCCAACAGAAACTCACTAAAGTGTTTTGTTTATCTGACTGCACCACCATTCCACTTGAAATATCAATATAAATATGAATAAATAAATAATTTGTGGTGAAGACAGAGTGTGATAATAATCATAAAGTCAATAAATATAACATCAAGCTAGAACATGTTTAACTGTTTCTTTTAGAAATATCAATATTTTATATAAACTGGACAGCTGGATATTTTAGAATTAATTTTAGATCATTAATTCAAAACTTAAAAATATTACTAATTTCATATGTTTTATTTCTCAGGATCTTGTGAGTGAAATAAATTTGAAACAGAAGAAGTTGGAATCACTCAAAGTAGTGTATAAATGAAAACTACTTCACAGCTGTATCAAAAGCAACATTGAAATATTTCATATTGTCCCATCATACTGAATAAAGACCTTGAAGGACAATATGGTTTCTAATGAGTTACTCCAATAAAAGATGGAAATGGTGACTAATCAACACTTTAGTACAAGCATGCACATAGGCTTTATAAAATTTCTGATGATTCTTATATATATGGTGAATTTAAAAGAGTATAATATAAAGAATATGAATGTGAACATTTATATCTTTGAGGAATTTGAGTCTTAAAATTATAGAAAATAGACATAAATAATTTTGAGATTGTAGAAAGAGGACACCACAAATATTTATAAGTAACTAGTGACAATGCTTTAGAAGAAGGAGAAATGGAGTCTAGTTAGTCATAGCAGACAGAAAGCATATATAAACTTATTTATTATTTAATTATTTCTATTAATTTTTATTGTTTTACTTTTTCCCACTCTCCTCTCTTCCAAGTCACTTCTCCCTCATCTCCCTCTTCCAATGCACTCCTCTGTTTCAGTTTACAATAGGGCAGACCTCCCATGACTATTAACAGATCTTGGCGTACCAAGATGAAGTAAGTATAAGCACCTCCCCATGTATTTAAGGCAACACAATATGCAGAGTAGGGTAACAAAGGCCAGTAAAAGTGTCAGAGACAGCACCTTTTCCCACTATTAGGCATTCCACAAAAGTATAAATCTACAGAACTGTAATATATATGCAGAGTGCCTGGTTATTTTCCACATAGGCACCCTGGTTGTCAGGTCAATCTCTATGGATTTACTTGACAATCTTCTTGTGCTGTCTTTTACTTTTCTTGTTTCTCCCTCTCTTCCTCAGGATTCCGTAAGCTCTGCCTAAAGCTTGACTGTGATTCTGCACCTGTTTCCATCAGTTACTGGATGAAGTATCACTGATGACAACTGAGTGAGTTCCTAATCTATTTGTATAGCAGGATCTGTTAGCCATCACCATCATTACATTACTATTTTTCCTGGAGTCATGATTGGCTCCATCTTAGCTCGCTGAATAGTCCAGTCTGTGCATCCTAGTGCTTCAAGCTAGATGTTAGATATGTCCTGAAATTATATATATATATATATATATATATATATATATATATATATATAATTTGGTGTTTTTACATCACGTACCCCATCAAACACAGATATTGGACCTCTCAGTATCATGCCCACACTTATGATCTACCCATTTACAAAACCACCCATTCATGCTGTTCATTTGCTTATTGGAGCATAAATAATCTCCCTGTGGCCAGACCCTTAAAAAAAAAAAAAAAAAAAAAAAAAAAAAAAAAAAAAAAAAAAAAAAAAAAAAAAAAAAAAAAAAAAAAAAAAAAAAAAAAAAAAAAAAACAAGTCTTTCCTTAACTACCTCTCTGCCAGAAGCCATCAATGCAGAAATGAGGCATTGTGACACTTAGCTATGTTCTAGCCTTGAGGTTTTTTTTTTACAGTAAATAATTAAATGAAATTATAATATGATGTGCTTTTTGAATTTTAACATTGAGAATATCTTCATTACCCCAAATGCCATCAAACATATATTTATAATTGATAGATTTGGACACTCAAGTAAACATTATGTCTTTTTAGTTACTGAAAATTATCATAAAGGAAGTCAGTAGATTAATGAGAAATTTAAAGAATACATTTGCATAGAGCTGAGGGCATAGCTCAGTGTTTACAATACAGTGTTTATATACAGTGTTTATTATGTAAGTACAATGTCTAGAACTTAGTTCTGCAACACTCATATAAATGCCAGTAGGCATGACAACCTGCCTGCAGTCCCACTGTAGTCCCAGCACCTAGCAGAGATGATGGGTAATGTAAGAGAATCATGGGTAACTGAGAGAAGAATTATTTGTTAAAAGAAGGCTACTCACTGATACCAAAGGGTGAATAGAGTTGCAAAGTACCTGGAAAGCTGAACTGATGAACACTGCAGGTTTCATCTTCATGGTTGAGCAGCATAAGAGAGTGAGATGCATACCTGTCTCAGATCTTAAGATGGATCTAAAGCCACATCCTAGGGACTGTGTACCCTAAGGTCAAGATGGGAGGGTAGTATTCCTCACTACATCTCCCCTTTTGTCTAAATAAGAAAGTTCTAAACCTAATACAAAAATATATGCAATAGGGTAAATTATCAAGTAATGTCCATGAAAGAGAGGGCAAAACATAAACAAAGTAGAACCATAATATCAACCAAGAAGCATGTACTAATTACCCAGAACATTGCTCAGTGGCAAAACACAGAGATTACTCCAAAGGCTGTCCTATGCTGAAGAATCTGAATCTAGTACCTAATATGCTCTAAGCGAAGACATGAGATGGTTGCAAGTGTAACTACCTAGTCTTCAATGTAGTTCTAGTAACTACCTATTCTCTTCAAGACCTGAGAAGAGAACTATATTACCCAAGTAAGCAAGAAGTGTAAGCAAGTAACTTCTGAAATTTCACAAGAGAAGACAGACTTCTGGCTACCTGGACAGTCACCCAAAACTTCTTTTTTCAATGTTGAGGCATGGCATCCAATATTCTTTTGACAATAACCATAGAACATCTGACAGACCATTTTCAGAAGCAGGTTATTTTGAGATACCATTTTACTCTGAATTGGCAGTCTCTTATCCTTTGTCCTGTTTCTCTGGATTGGGCAAAGTGATTACTAGGCAAGGGTGGATCTTTGCCCAACAGGCCTTTTTTTTTTTTTTGCCAAGAGGAAGAGAAACTCCTTGTGTACAATGACATCTCTCTCTTTTTGTATTCTTTTGAAAGCCCGCTAATAGGTGAGAATGGGTGAGTACATCCCCTGCTTCTCTTTCTAGGATTGTGATACCTTGCTCAAAATGAAATTCTTCATATCCATCCATTTGCTTGCAAATTTTAGAATGTCATTTTTTTTCTTACTGCTGAGTAGTACTCCATTGTGTAAATGTACCACAGCTTGTTAATCAGCTCCTCAGTTGAGGCATCTAGGCTGCTTCTAGGTTCTTTCTAGTATGAATAATGCTGCAATGAACATAGTTGAGCTAATGCTTTTGGTGTGTGAATGTGCATTTTTAGGGTATATGCCTAAGATTGGTATTGCTGGGTCCTTGAAGAAATTGATTCCCAGTTTTCTGAGAAACTGCCATACTGCATTCCAAAGTGGTTGAATGAGTTAAAGTAGGAAATACCCTCCAAAACATTGGCCCTGGTGACCTCTTCCTAAATACAACACTAGTAGCACAGACACTAAGAACAACAAACAATAAATGGGACCTCCTGAAACTAAAATCTTCTGTAAGGCCAAGGACACAGTCAAGACAAATAGACAGCCTACAGATTGGGAAAAGATTTTTACCAACCGTACAAGTGACAGAGGATAGATCTTTAAATTATATAGGGAACTCAAAAAACTAGAACCCAAAACCCTTAAAAACCTAATTAAAAATGGAGTTCAGAATTAATTTTAAGACCATTATTACCCAGCACATGCGATAGGTAGAAAAGACTAAATGTCATAGGTTATGTGCCTGGATTGGTGTCCCACTCCCTCCATTTGAAATTTCACCTGGTCATAGGAGTTATATAGTTAAGGCTACGTATCCATTATTGCTAGGATTCTTAATTGGGGTCATATTTGTAAATTCCTGGGAGATGCTACCCCTTTCCATTAGTCTCTATCAATTCTCTCTCTTACATTCCCAGCTGGATAGCTCATGATCTCATCCCCACCTGTCCTCAGTCCAATTACATAATCTCTTCCATTTCTCTTTTCATGAGAGATCTGGCTGTATCCTAATATACACTTCTTGTTACCTAGTCTCGGATTCTGGGAATTGTAGCATAGCTATTTATTATTTTATAGCTAATATCCACTTATCAATGAATATATATGTGCATCTTTCATTCATCTAGCTTACCTCATCAAGATGTTTTTTTTTTTTTTTTTCTAGTTCTATCAATTTCCCTTCAAGTTTACTGATGTCCATGTTTGGAACACTAGAATAATATTTCATTGTGTAAATGTACTAAGTTTCATTTATCTATTATTCAATGGAGGGACATCTAGGTTGCTTCCAATTTCTAGCTATTACAAATAAAGCTTTTATGAACATTGTTGAGAAAGTATCCTTGTGGTATTGTTGATCATCTTTTTGGTGTACACCCAAGAGTGCTATAGCTGAGTCCTTTGGTAGATTAATTCCCAGTTTTGGGAGAAATCTCACAAAAAGTAACAGAAAAATATTCCCAAAGTGAATTCAAGAACACACAAAATAGATCATCTATCATCATCATGTAGGCTTCATCTCAGAGATACAGTGCTGTTACAACATACAAAAATCAGTAAATATAAGTCAATATATAAACAAACTGAAAGAGAAAAATTCGTTATCTTCGTTTAGAAACTACAAAAGGCTTTGACATAATCCAGCTTCCTTTCAGGATTAAAGACTTGGAGAGATCAGGATACAAGAGATATACTTAAACATAAAAAACAACATTCAGCAAGCCATTTATGAATATCACATTAAAATGAGAGAATCTCAAAGCAATTGCACTAAATTCAGAAGCAAGAAAAGTTGGTACACTCTCTACATACCTATCCAATATATTACTTGAAGTTCTGGCTAGCACAATAAGACATTTAAAAGAAATATAAGGGATATAAATCAGAAAGGTGAAAGTCAAAGTATCATTAATTGAAAATGATATGATAGAATACGTACTCACCATCACAAACACTACCAGCAAACTCCTACAGCTAATTAGTTAAGTGACTGAATACAAGATTAACTCAAAAAATTACTAGCACTCCTATATATATGTGTGTGTGTGTGTGTGTGTGTGTGTGTACTTGTTTTCTCAGTTGTCTAAAATTACCTGTATCTCCTATGATAGGCCCAGTGAAGTGTCCCCTTTCATATTAGCACTTGTACTAATATTTTATTATTCAGGTTATTTTTAGGAAACCGTATTGATGAGAATTTATGTTTATAGCTTTTTGATATGTAAGAGAAATTTCAGTAAAGGGCTACCAATCACTTTGCCTCTCATGATCTTTCTGATGCTCCTTCCACAGTGTTTCTGAAATTTGCTTTAGGCATTCTGTTATAGATGTAGCTGAGGAGATAGACAATCATTTTCAGATGTTCTGTACATTTCCAGCTATGAGCTCAATATGCTGCCAAAACACTTCTTTCATGAGTGATAAGGCATACACTTTTCTGTATGTACAAGAATACATGTATAGAAATTTCTAGGTCAACAAAAGTGGTGGTAGCTATAAAGATTAACTATCTTATGCTTGAAAATAACTTCCAAGGGCTGGAGATATGGCTCATCAGTTAAGAGCACTGACTGTTCTTCTGGAGGACCTGAGTTAGATTCCCAAAATCCACATGGCAGCTAACAACTGTCTGTAATTCCAAGATCTGACACCCATACACAGTTATACATGTAGGCAAAACACTAATTCACATAAAAAATAAAAATAAATATTAAAAATCATACAAATAGTTATACGTATATAATAACAATTTAAAAATCATCCACTTTATTTGAAGGACAAAGCACATTTTAATATCTCTCAATCCACTAATGTAATATACCTTGATAATAGGAAAAGGAAAAACAAGGTTCTTATCAATTGACACAAAGAAAAATGTGTGAAAGGATCAATGATAGAGGTATTCTTCCATTTGTTTCAGCATAGTAGTGGCCCTTCACCAGATATTTCTATCATTCATATCTGTATGTGTTCAACACAATTATTTATAGCAGGTTTTAACAGTTGCATAAAATTTTATGTGGTCCTAATTATGGCATGAATGTGTTTTATTATTTACCATAAATACAAGTACACATGATTTATGTTGTATATAACTTTATGACCCCAAAACAGGCCCAATGATGAAAAAAACTTCTGTATTAATTTAATATTTACAAATAAACTAATTATCAAATATTTTTGTTTTATCATTGAAACTGAGTTCTTTATTTGTAATACATTCATAGGTAGAAAAGTAGAATTTAACTTCTGAGTTAACAATTAAATACTCTACAACATTTTTTCTAGCTCTTTTATGTCTGTACTAATCCTGAATACTGTACAGCAAACAATCTGAAAAAATTCAATCTTTCCATGTAAATTTGATAATCTTGTTATTAATTCAAGAAAAAGGATTAAAATTTTTATATCATATTTATTCATGATGAATAATCTTACTAACCAAATTATCTAGAAATTGGACATTATTTTTTGGAGAAGAAAGACAAATATTTTTTTGCATATTTCAGTAGTCAGAAAAGTATATGATACAGTGGTGTGAAATGAGTATTAAAAAAATTAGGAAGACTTCTGATTTTACTTCCCAGGTTATAAAAAAATTCAAAGAGTCATACTAATGAAATAACTTCTGGATAGTTACCTAAAGGCAGGCAATTTCAGAACATAAAGACTTAAAAAGAATGAAAGTGAGAATCTCTTATCACTTAATGATAAAAGGTGCTGACTGAAAGAACTAAAAAGGGAATTCTCAGAAGAAGAATTACAAATGGCTGAAAGGCACTTGAAAAAGTCCTCAACATCTTTAGCCATCAGAGAAATGCAAATCAAAACAACTTTGAGATACCACTTGACACCTGTCAGATTGGATAACATAAAAGACACAGATGATACCATTGTTGGTAGGAGTGTAAGCTTGTTCAGTCACTCTGAAATGTAGTATGGTGATTTCTCAGAAAACTGGAAATCAATCTAACCAAGGATCCAGCAATACCACTAGTGGGCATATACACTAAAGATGCACATTCACACTCCAAAGGCATTAGCTCAACTATGTTCATAGCAGCACTATTTGTAATAGCAAGAACCTGGAAACAACCTAGATGCCCCTCAACTGAAGATTGAGTTAACAAACTGTGGTAATTCTACACAATGGAGTACTACTCAGCAGTAAGAAAAAAATAATATTCTAAAATTTGCAGGTAAATGGATGGATTTGGAGAATATCCTCCTGAGCTAGGTCTCTCAAACCCAGAAAGATAAGCAGGGGATGTACTCACTCATTAGTGGACTTTAAACAAAAACGTAAAAAGCAAAGCATGTCCAAGCTGCAAACCACAACCAGTGAACAGCTTGGGATCTGAAACAACTTGGACTGACACCTTGGATCCCATTCCCTCCAGAGGAACACCTGACCCAGTCTTCATGTTTGTGTGAGGAAAGTGAATCTGCCAGGAGTGGATGCTGAACTAAGCCATATTGAGAACTTGGGACCTCCTGTCCTTGCTGGGGAAGAGATAAAAGAGATGTGGAGAAGAGAGAATGACTGGAAGAGGTGGGAGGTAGAAGTGAGCATGAATAAGGATACACACAGATAAAAATATGACTTTATTCATAATAAAAATATATAAACAGAAATTCTACAGCAAAAAAGCAAAAAAGGGCTTTTAATGATTAAAAAAAGAAAAGAAAGAAAGAAATCATCTTAGAACACACACAAGAAAGTCATATGTATTATACTCGTAGTATCAAACACTGCTACTGTCTCTTGCTTTCTACATGATAATTATATAAAATAATGAGAGGAGAATATGAGAAAGGACAAACACCTCACTGTTATTGTGGCATTTTTATTTAATTATTCACTGATTTATAGTGTCATTTGAATTCATAACCCCACACAAGCACTTTATCTTTTAAATGCATTCTCATCTGCTTTGTACATATTAATACAACGTTAGAATAATTTTTATTAACCTAAATATGGTGAAAATTATGAAGAGTTAGATAGTTTTCCTTTGATTTTAAGAAACTCAGAAATAAGAGAGTTCCACAAAAACGTTTGTCTTCTACTTTTCAAATATAGTCTTTAAAACGAATATCCTGAATGTTTCATGAGTACACATTAGATTAGCCTTCTTTAATTTGATTTTAACATGTTTTACAATTTGAAAGGATACCTGAGATACAATATATATATATATATATATATATATATATATATATATACTTTTCCTGAAATCATTATTTCTAATTAAGGAGCATAGTCTTTTAAAATAAGATTTAACACTAAGCTTGGACTCCTATTGCAGTAGAATTAAGACTGGATGTATGTAGTTCCAAACAGTTATAAAGCATAAAAAAAACAAGAGAAAGATTTAAAATTTTGACTTCATAAAATGATTCAATCTGTTATCTAAGAGAAGAGCAACAAAAGTATCATAAACTCATCTACTTTTATATGTACCTTTTCAGACTTCCATAGAAAGAATGAGTTCTTATTGGATCTAGTGGTTATAAAGGTTAATATAGCCAACGTTTTCACTAGTATTTCAGTGTATGGAGTTATCCAGAATAAAAAAGAGAGTTTTGCTCTGAAGAACAGCAAAAGATCTATGAACATCTCCAAAGCAAGAACACAACTCTAACTGAATAAAAAGAATAATTAAATGATAAATAAAGATCTAGATTTGTTACCAGTGAGAGGTAACAAACCTAGACCATATTACACTTAAAAGTAAGAAGCACAGTTGAGCAGATTCTCTTGGGGTAAGAATGTGCATCCTTTGAGTATATGCCCAATAGTGTGGTATTGCTGGATCTTTGTGAAGAGTGATTCCGAGTTTTCTGAGGAACCATATACTGCATTCCAAATTGGCTGTACAAGATTACACTCCCACCAACAATGGATGAGTGGTCCCCTTGCTCCACATCCTCTCCAGCAGAGACTGTCATCTGTGTTTTTAATCTTAGCCATTCTGAGAGGTATAAGATGGTATCTCACAGTGGTTTTGATGTCCATTTCTCTGATGGTTAATATTTTGAACAATTCATTTAGTGCCTTTCAGCTATTTGTAATTTTGTTGAGAATTCTTTTAGCTCTGAACCTTATTTTTTTCCTATTATTATTATTATTATTATTATTATTATTATTATTATTAAACAAAGAAGTCACACTTTCTAACCTTGTATATCCTTATTCAAGGGCCCTACACCCTCTCACCACATCAGGTCATTCTTTCTTCTCCACAAATCCCCATCCCTTCCCTGGGCAGGCTGCAGGCAGTCCCATGGTCCCACTGCCCCAATATTGCTTAGTTCAGTCTCCACTCCTGGCAGATGCAGTTTTCTCCCCCCTCCCTCAAGAGTGAATTGAGTGTTGCTCTAGGGGGAGTGGTATTCAAAGTGTCAGTCCAGAGTGTTTCTGATCCCAAGCTGTTCATTGGTTGTGGTTTGCAGCTTGGGCATGCTTTGTTTTTTCTTCTTTGTTTGTTTAGAGTCCACTAATGAATGAGTACATCCCCTGCTTACCTTTCTGAGTTTGTAATACCTCACTCAGTAGGATATTCTCCAAATCCTTCCATTTGCCTGCAAATTTTAGGATGTCATTTTTTCTTACTGCTGAGTAGTACTCCATTGTGAAGATGTACCACAGTTTGTTAAGCCAAATTCCTTTTATGAGGCCACAATTACCCTAGTACGCAAGCCACTCAAAGTCAGAACAAAGGAAAATTACAGACCAATTTCCTTCATGAATATTGATGCGAAAATTCTCAACAAAATTTTAGCAAACCATATACAACAATGTATAGAGAATATCATCCACCAAGTGGGCTTCATCCCAGAAATGCAGGGCTGGTTTAACATATGAAAAACCAAAACATTAACCATCATATAAACAAATTAAAGGAACAAAACCACATTATCATATCCTTAGATGCTGAAAAAGCCTTTGACAAAATCCAACACTCCTTTATGATTAAAGCCCTGGAGAGATCAGGAATACAGAGAGAATATCTAAATATAGTAAAGGCAATTTACAAGAAGCAGACAGCCAGTATCAAACTTAATGGGGAAAAACTCAAAGCTATCCCACTAAAATCAGGAACTAGACAAGGATGTCCTCTCTCCCCTTATCTATTCAATATAGTTCTCAAAGTTTTAGCTAAAGCAATAAGAGAATGAAAGGAGATTAAGGGGATACAAATTGGCTCTCAACCTTATTTTTAATTGGATTATTTGGGTTTTTGGCCTCTAGTTTCTTGAGTTTGCTATATATTTTAGAAATCAGTCCTCTGTCATTTTTAGGGTTGGTAAAGATGTTTTCCTTTTTTGTGGGCTGTTATTTTGTCTTATTGACTGTGTACTTTGCCTTACGTAAGCGTCTCAATTTCAGGAGGTCCAATTTATTAATTGTTGTTCTTAGTATCTATGCTACTGGTGTTATATTAAGAAAGTGGTCACCTGTACCAGTACATACAAGGATATTTTACACTTTATTTTCTTCAAGTTCACTGTAGCTGGATTTATGTTGAGGTCTTTGATCCACTTGGATTTGATTTTCATGCAGGATTTTAGACATGGATCTATTTGGATTCTTCTATACACTATCATTCAGTTACGCCAGCACCATTTGCTGAAGATATTATCTTATTTCCATTCTGTATTTTTTGCCTCTTTGTCAAAAATCAGGCATAAGGTGTAGACTTAAGTCAGGATCTTCAATTCAATCCCATTGATGCACAAATCTGTTTTTATGGCAGTACCAGGCTGTTTTTATTACTGTAGCTCCAAAGTATAGCTTGAAGCCTGGGATGATGATTCCTCTGAAATTCTTTAATCGAACAGGATTGTTTTGCAATTCTGGGTTTCCTGCTTGCTATTTCATATAAACTTGAGTATTCTTTCAAGGCCATTAAAAGAAATTGTGTTGGAATTTTGATTGCCATTGCATTGAATCTGTAGATTGCTTTTGGTAAGATTGCCACTTTAACTATATTGTTCCTACCTATCAAGAAGCATGAGATATCTTTCCATTTTCTAATATTCTCTTCAGTTTTTTTCAATGACTTAAAGTTTTTGTTAAATAGGTCTGCTACTTCTTTGATTAGAGTTAGTCCCAGATATTTAATGCTATTTACAGCTATTATAAAGGGTATTTCCCTTAATTCTTTTTTAGCCCTTTTATTCTTAGTGTATCAGAGAGCTGTTAATTTTTTGAGTTAATCTTGTACCCTGCTACATTGCTAAAGGTGTTTATCAGCTGTTGGAGTTCTCTGGTAGAATGTTTGGGGTCAATTATGTATACAACCATACCATTTGCATATAGAGATAGTTTGACTTTATCCTTTCCAATTTGTATCCCAAATTCTGGAGCAGATTGAGATCCCTACCCAGTGAATGACCACCTTAAGTGTCATTATAGAACCTTCATCCAGCTATAAATAGAGAAGGAAGTAAGGACCCATAGCTAAGCACCAGGTCAAGCTCCTGGTCGAGCTAAAGGGAGAGGAGAGTGTATATGCTCAGATGGATCTAGATTATGAGGAGTAGTCCTACAGAGATGGCTGGATGGATCTTTTGGGAACTTACTGAATCAAAAACAGCCACTGTAGAATCTTCAGGAAAAAGAACTAAATCCTCTAAATGTAGATGACTGTCAATTGTCATGAGCAGTACGTAGAACCTTGTGGAGTAGGGTCAGACTATGTTCCTATGCATGAACTGGCAGCTTGTAGCACATTTCCTACAGAGGAACACCTAACCCAGCACTAATATTGGGATTAGAGAATAGCACCTACCTCAAATAGATTCACCAAACTGAACTGATCCATCTTTGGGCTCCTTCCCTTCCTTGGGAAATGGATGGGAGGCTGGGTAGGGGGAGGCTGAGGGAGGACTTGGAGGGATTGGGAGCATGGAAGGGAAGGCAAGCAGGGGAATACATGAAAAAATCTTTTCAAATAAAAATATATATTTAAAATAAAAATAAGTGAGATATATAAATGCATGTGTAGATATTAATGGTTATACACATGTTCATATGTATATTACATAGATCTATAAATACCTCATTAATTGTGAATGATTAAACTATTAATTACTATATTTTAGATTATTACTTTTTTGTTTGTTTTTCATACTGTTTTGTTTTTGGGTTTGCTTATTTTTGTTTGTTTTTTGAAAGAATGTTTTACATTTTAGCCTGTGTTGTCCTAGAACTTACTCTTCTCCTTTCTTGATCTCACTTTTTTTCAGGTTCTACCTGAAAGCCTAAGCCTAGACATGATATTCAGGATGCTCTGGGCTTCCTCATTTCCCTGTAAACCTTTCCCTGTTTTTTTGCAATGCTGCTTTTAGACTACTTCCTCGTCTCTTGTTGACTTTCATGACTAACTCAAAATGCATAGATTTCTTTTTTTTCTCTTCTTCTCATCTTATCTCTCAAAGTACCTGTTCATATTTGAAGATTGCCTACCCTGATTATTTTCTTTTAAAGTCTAAAAACATTCCCCTCAATCAAAAAAAAAAAGAAAAAGAAAAAAAAAAAAAGAAAGAAGCATATGCCATTGTCAGGAACCCACGGCGAAACACTCATAAGCAAACTAACTTTAACCAATGTTCTGAGAGAGTAACTGACCCAAAAGTGACATCAAATGAGCTTAAAAGCATGGGTTTGCTCTAATACTACATATGAACACTACCAATACTTGGAAAAATATGTTTCTAATTCTGTGTGAAAAAAATTAAAAATAAACAAATTAATAACAGTAACAGCAGCAGCAACAGAAAAGCAAACATTAAAAGACTCATTAATGTTTGATTTATTTCAGAAAACAATTTTAGCAAGAGCAAGCTGATGATGTAAATCAGTTCAGTTGTTACCCAGGAAAAGAACGAAGGGGAATATGGAGACACATACAGGTATGAAACTCAAAGTGAGTTTTGATCATTACTGTATAGTGAGAACTTCACAAGTGTATGTATAAGATACATTGAATAATTTCAGATCTTAAATGTGTAAAGTTAATTATGTGTCAATTTTGTTCTAGTACAACAACCGAGGTCCTTACCTTTAGTAAATGCTATGAAGTTAGAAAACTTTAGGAAAGAGCTAAATATATTTGATTAGTAGTCAAAAACACATTTGAACTGATCAAAAAATTCATCTGGCCACAATTTCTTATTAAATTCTTAACATTTTTTTAGGACAATGTAGAAAACCCAACTCAACTCATATACAACTTAACAGTATGGTGATTCTATGCAGCAAACTACATGAAATACACACTACAGCAAGAGTTTTAAAAAAGAACACAAAATTTCTGTAATAATTTTTATTGACTTTCTGACTTTTTTCTTTTTAAAACAGTTTTGAAGATGCATGAGCAAAAATAACAAACAACTCTTCAGAATTTTCTTTCTCTCATACAAGGTTTCCAAGAAGGCAATTCATTTTATCAGGTTTAAAACTGAATGTGTACCTTCTATTTAACCTTCTTGTCAATCCTGTATTTTCTAGTATGTTTCATTGTTTTCCTTTTGAGGTCATAGATAATATTTCATTATTAAATAAATAAACACAAATATAAACCATTGGCTGGAGTATTGAGAATTTTTATCATGTTTATTCATGTTAAGTCAGATGGACTGAAACAACTCTGGTGTTACTATAGGACAGTGATTTTCAACTTGTGAATCACACTATCCTGCATGTCACATATTTCCATCATGATGCATAACAGGAACAAAATTACAGATATAAAGTTGCAATGAAATATTTTTTTTGAGGTCACAATAGGTTGAAATACTGTATTAAAGGGTCACAGCCTTGGGAAGATTTAGAACCACAGCTTTAAGATGATATGCTAACAATCACTAGTGTCCTCACATTCAGAAAGTTTTTAAAGATACATGCTTCAGATGTATAATTTATTCCTTTATAATGTAAGCATTACTACAGTGATCATGATGTCATGTATAAAATTAGATTCCATGCTGAAATAGTTGTTTCTATTTTATGTAAATAACTAAATGTAGTTTTACTAAACAACAGAAAATAAAAATAATAATTATAAATTATGCTGCATTCAATGGCTCTCCCAGGGCTAGAGAGATTAAGTAATAATATTCTGCTTCTTTCAAGAGACTCTTTTTTTTCCCTTGTGTATCATAAAATTTGACTTTTTAATATATCTAATGGCTCTTAATATGCTTAGTTTAATATTGTACTCATGGGAACATGTGTAAGAATTAAGAACTACCATTTGTGTAATCTAGGGAATATTGTTTAAGAAGGTATAAAAATACAAAAAGAAAATTAAATCCTAACAAATGATAAGCAGTTTAGCCAATTAGCAAAATTTTCAATCATTATTCTTTCAATAATATTTAAGAATTACTATAATTTTTCTAAAATATCTTTAATACAAAAATGAGGTATTGTGAGGTTTCTAGTTCTTTCCTTAATGTAAGTACTAAAATGGTATCAATCTTTTCAAACCCTGAATTTAAAGCTTTGCATAAAAAAGAAAATAAGAAGACTATGAACAGATATGTTCAAAAATAATATTTCATATTAAGCTCAACTAATTTATGTAAATTGTATCTTTGTCATTATGAGAAAAAAAGATAAAATAAAGAAAAATAAATTTCATCTTTTACACATTTATTTTTTTGTTCATAGTCTTCTTTAGTCTTTTCTTCTAAGGAGTACCTTGAACACCAAGGAGAGGGATTTGATAGAGACACCCCATTTAGGGCTGAATGTTCCAAAGCTGCTACTCTCCATGTAATATCTGACAGCAGGTTTCTATATTTGTTCCCATTTCCTGGATGAGGAAAGTTCTTTCATACTGATCTATGAGTATAGGGGAATATCATTTGGAATCAGTTTTTTCACTACACCTTTTTCTTTTTCTTTTTTGAAAAATGAATTACTTGTTTTACCCAAGGTGCCTTAGCAATCTTATCTCAGGATCTTGGTCACCCAAATAGTGTCAGGAAAGTTTCCTATAATGTGGTGTAAAGTCATGTATGTGTATGCCTAAAGTAAGACACCTTTATTTTATACATTTGTTAAATGGACATTAAATTATTAAATAATTAACTTTTCTTAAAATAAAATCAGTTAAACAGGAAAAAATTTTCAGGAGAGAGCATACAGAATAATGAAAATAATTAAAACAATTGATTGTGTTCTTAAAACTTCGAGGAAAGTATATTTTAATATTCATGAAAAAAGCTAATTATTTAAGGCACTGCAAATAAATTAGTTTAACTTATTAATTTTATTATATATACATATTTCAATGACACTTTTATGTTATAACTCTATATAATCAATAATTTTGAAATATAACAAAAGTCATGTAAGTAAAATATACCTAAATAAAATATCCCAAAATATTTTCATATCTAATCACAAAAAGGCTTTTCTGAGTAGGTGATATATAGGAGTACCTCTCATACTATTAGATGCCAGCCAATATATTAAGTGTAGGTAAAAAAAATATTACTGTAGTTTAAATATCAAGCTTAATGACATTATGTCAGTATAATTATTAGCTCTAGATGATAGTGGATAAAAGATATTAATAAAAATTGTTTTTTGAAAAATCTATATATCACATTAATTTAATTTTAAAAGATGCATACAGCCTATTATATAGATATAAAGCAGATTTTTAAAACAACTTTCAAATTATCCCTTTTTCTTGTCTTTTCTGTAACATTCTACATATCATGAGATGACAACTGGCAGTAGCCTAACTGTGGCTTGTTTAATAGTCATTTTAAAGTGAAAAACTTTGTTTTCTCTCAAGATAATTGTGAAAAAAATCAAAACTAATTTATAATTCTTATTTTTAAAGTCTGAATCAAAATCAGTATTTCACTAGAGTCTAAAGCTTTACAGAGTTAATTACAGAACAAAATCTATAATCAACTAATTTTTTTATACTGGAAATGACCTCTCAACTTCAAGCTAAATTTATAACAATAAAAAATATTAAATTCCTATTAAGTATAAAATTTTAAAGTCTATCTACATGAACATTAAATATATACATGTATATAAGTATAAATGTGTATGTAGTCTTTATACATATATGCATATGTATTATATATATCACTTCCTAGTGCAGAAATTTTATATTTCTGCTTAACAATTACCTTCTATTTCATTCAAAAAAGTTTCATTTAAGAAATTTCACTTTGAGATATATACTTATTGCACATTCATTATTTCCTTATCAAATCCACATTAAGAAAAAGTTTTCAAATATTTGTATATAAACTATGTTATCGTACACATGCTTTCAAATCTTCTATTTATACTTGGCAGAAGAATTATTAATAAATTTCATTAACTTAATAAATAAACTGTCCATATTTCAAAAGTCTATAATTGATGAGAACCTGAGTTTTGCTTTTATACGAACCAGAAAAATTGAAATAACAGGTTAGAGCATTTGCATTTCAAACTCTAAGGAAGAAGAGAGAGATGGATTACCTAGCATAACTGTCCAACAAGCCTTATATACTTATTAAGCCTCATGCCAGTGATAGACAGTTAAAATACATATATAAAGTAAAATAAAATAAATAAATTATGGCTCATGTATATTGACAAAAGATTTTTGAGCTCATCTGAACAGGCATATGTAAACATATTCACCAACACTGTGCACACATGCACATACATGTTAAAAAACATGGGCTGCTCTCCTTAAAACTTTGTGGAGAAGAGAGAATGACCTGATGTGGTGGGAAGGAACCTTGAATAAGGATATACAAGGATAGAAAGGGTGACTTATTTGTTCATAGTAATAATAATATTATTATTAAAATAAAAAATTTAGTAAAATAAAAGCATTATAAATTAAGAATCAACAGCTATACTTTGTTTGGTAATGAAAGTTAATTATTAAATTAGTTATAGAAATAAGTGGGTTATCATTTAGGTATCATGGTAAGTCTTAAAATTTCTTGACAGCATAATCATTTGATTTCACGAATTACTGATCACATTGTGCTTTTAAACCCTAAATGCCCCTCAACTGAAGAATGGATTAACAAACTGTGGCACATCTACACAATGGAATACTACTCAGCAGTAAGAAAAAGTGATATCCTAAAATTTGCAGGCAAATGGATGGATTTGGAGAATATCCTCCTGAGTGAAGTATCACAAACCCAGAAAGATAAACAGAGGATGCACTCACTCATTAGTGGACTCTAAACAAAAAAGCAAAAATCAAAGCATGTCCAAGCTGCAAACCACAACCACTGAACAGCTTGGGATCTGAAAGACCTTGGACTAGCACCTTGGATCCCATTCACTCCAGAGGAACACTTGACCCAGTCTTGATGTTGGGGTGAGGAAAGTGGATCTGCCAGGAGTAAATGCTGAACTAAACCATATTGGGACCTGGGGACCTCCTGCCCTTGCTGGGGAGGAGATAGAGAGATGTGGAGAAGAGAGAGTGACTGGAAGGGGTGGGAGGTTGAAGGGAGCTTAAACAAGGATATACACAGATTAAAAATATGACTTTATTCATAAGAAAAAAATAAAAACCCTGCAGAGTGCAATAACAACTTTCCTGAAAAAATATTCCCAATATTGCAATATTGACACAAATGTCATAGGATTATCAAACCATTCTATGATTGGATATAAGCACTACTCCAAAAGATGGCATAGCTGTTGATTCCAAGAACCTGTGACTAGTCAGAACTTGTGCCTACATGAGAACATACACTTATTACTCTATTAATAGGACATAATATTAAATTGACTTCTGATCTTCTCAACATTTTAATAGATAGTGGATGTTTCAAATCACAACCAATAAGCTTTTGGTATAGAGATAGTGATTAACACAGTGCCATATATCTGATTAATTATTAGTGACTCTAGAGAGCTCTGTACTAAATGAGCTGTCTATTGTACAGTTCCATCTTCTTCCCATGGCTCAGGAATCACTGTGGAATGGAGAAGGAAAGACAAAAGGCAATAAAGAAACTGTGTTTTCTGAGTAGAATTTTGGCACATATTAACTCCTAACAGCTGTGTCTGCTATATCAAACCAGAAAAAAAAAGATTCAGAAAGGAAGAAAAAGGTGATCATTAAACCATATTCTTTTGTGAGGAGATTGTGGTAATTGATAGCTTTTAGAAGAGGGAGACACATTTTGATTTCAGGTATTGGCCTTGGTAACACACTCCAGTGACTGGCCACACACATAAGAGTTTATAGACATCTTTGTTAAATGTACAAATAATTGTATTTTATGTTTTCAGATCAGTTCTTAATTCTGAAAGAAAATTTTAAATATACTATTTTAAATGGTTCAAATTACTAATTTTGCATTAAGATTAAAATATTCTCCTGTTGTTCAATCTGTGTTACAAGCTTGTACCATTTATGTAGCTTAGTAGATCAGGACTAACTTTTACCTCAATGAAACTTTCAATAATCTCAGGTATAAATCCTTCCAGGCTTTTATGTTATTTTCTGTTTTCTTGAAGAATTTCTACTGAGTGAATTATATTTGTGAAATGAATCATTTCTCAAGTTTAATTCTTTCTTAATTCATCATTTATTTTATAAAATGTTGTCCACATTTCTATCTCTTCCTGCTACAAACATAGGGTGGCACATTCTTACCACAAATTATCTCATATCGCCTGATAGGTAAAGTTGGTGATAAGCACACTTTCTGTCTTTAAATTTATTTATTTCTTTTTCAAGACTGCAATTTTGATAATTATAGCAGTTTTTAAACACTGTACAAGTTTCCTCACTTTTATCTGTGGTTCTTTATTGTCCCTTAACAGACATTTTAAGAACATAGATGAAAAGTGGTGTCCACTCTAAATTCTGAATACAGTCATATTCAAAATTCAAATATAAAAATGATATCTTCTTAGAGAAATTTTAATTTATATTCTCTCATTTTGTTTAATTGGTTATTTTCTCATAAAATATGTCATGATTATGATTTCCT
The DNA here is from genome assembly GCA_004025045.1 of Sigmodon hispidus. NCBI lineage: Eukaryota > Metazoa > Chordata > Mammalia > Rodentia > Cricetidae > Sigmodon > Sigmodon hispidus. The sequence goes on along the minus strand of PVIH01003952.1, from coordinate 32,439 downwards.
AAATTCTGGATACTTCTGTTGTTGTCATCTCATCTTACTTTCATCTACACTGATTTATCTTCCTACATCAGACCCAGCTTTTCCTCCTATTAGTCCAGAGAGTCTCATTGACTCATAATGATACTTTAGTTGTTTGATTACTTGTTAATTCCTAGGTCATTATTTTAACTTAGGGATTTTAGTTTATACATATACATGTACCAATAATGCTTGTGTTTGTACTTTGAATTCCCAGGCTTTGTTTTGCTATATGCATGTACGTGTGTGTGTGTGTGTGTGTGTGTGTGTGTGTGTGTGTGTGTGTGTAAAAGGATAAATTTGAAAGTGAAGTTTGACGTTATCCTGCATTAGTAGAGTTATAGTACTATGTTCTGTTCTAATGTCCCCTGATTCCTCCTTCTTTAGCCCATTTTTTTTTCCTTTTTTTGGTTGTTAGTCCAGGGTTTATACTCACATTTAAATATTGAGAGGCACATCCATAAATATGAGAACATGTGCAGCATTTGTTGTTTTGAGTCTTGGTCATGTCACTCAGGATAATATGTTCCACTTTCATCCATTTTCCTGAATATTTCATGATTTCACCTTTCTTTACATATGAATAGACTCCCACTGTGTACATTTCATTGCCCATTTATTGCTAAAATGAAATTCACATTTTCTTTCTCAGCTCTTATAAATGTGAACACAACTAAGCAGATACCTAAGTAAAGTATGTCTTAGAATTCTTGGAGCTACTGTGATGTATCTACTGATTAATAATAAGAGATACTATCTCAAATGAAGGTGATGCAAAGAGCAAAATGAGAGGTTCTTTGACTATATTTTGCATGTCTTCAGTCTCTCTCTCTGTCACACACATGCACATGCACACGCACACATACATGCACAAATCACCCATCCACAAACCCCCACATACACAGGCATGCACACATATAAACACACGTATACACACATGAGCACAAACATAAAAAGAAGGTTAAATACATGTTATATGAGTAACTGATTTTTCAAAATTTTAAGTAACATAAATATGAAAATTGAGATAAGAACATTGGAATTTAACAGAATATATTCTAATAAGGTGTGGCCTAGTTATCAAGGCATAGAGCATCTAATGACTGATATTTGGATTCTTGTGCATAGTAGGACCTTGTAGATACAGTCATATTCAAAATTCAAATATAAAAATGATATCTTCATAGAGAAAAATTAATTTATATTCTCTCTTTTTGTTTAATTGGTTATTTTCTCATAAAATATGTCATGATTATGATTTCCTTTTCCTCTATCCCTGTGAGTTCCAGCTCACTTCACCTCTACTCATGATCCATTCTCTTTCTGTCTCTCATTAGAAAAGAATAGGCCTCTTAGTGATATCAGCCACATATGACAAAGTAAACTATATAAAATGAAGCAAAACTTTTAATATAAAAGTTGGACACAACAACCCCACAACAAAAAGAAAGGAGTCCCAAGAATAGGCAAAAAATTCTGAGATCCACTAGTCAGATGTCTCATAAAAATACTAAGCTAACAGTGATAACATATATAGCATAGACTAGTATAGACCCAAGTACGTTCTGGTTGCTGCTTCCATCTCTGTGAGTTCATATGTGTCTTGCTTAGTTGTTTGAGAGGACCATGTTCTCCTGGTGTCCCCAGCCCATCTAGTTCTTATTGTCTTTCTGCCTCCTATTTAGCAGGAATTTATGAGCTCTAAAGGGAAGGATTAATGGAGACATACAATGTAGACTCTCTGTGCATGTCTGATTATGTATAGCTGCATCTGTTTTCATCTGTTCCATAGGAAGCCTCTTTGATAATGAGTTAATATGTTATTAGTCTATAACAGAATATCATTAGAAATACTATAATTTTTGAATATGTTTTGTATGTCTATGTGTCTGTTTTCTTTGTTGACCACCTTTTCCCTTGATCTTTGGGCTGTGTAGTCTTTGGTTTATGGTTATTTAAATACAGACAAATGTAGGTCTTCCTTGTGGAGAAGTGTCAAATAGATAGTATTAAGGCTACTGAAAGAGAAATGAAAATATATACATCAATCCAGCCACATTTGAACTACAAACTATTCTATTTTATGTAGAAGAAAAGTTTATTAAAATTTCTGTGAATTTTAGCCCACTCAGATTTTAAGATGCTATTAAATATAAAATATCTGAAATTATATATTAGTTTTGAAAACAAACTGAGGAAATTATAGTTTTCTTAAGAAAGCACACCATTATTATAAATTATAGGCTATCCTGAAAATCTGTAAGTAGGGATGCACACAGAACAATTTTTCTGGTTGAGGAAAGCAGGAGCTTAGGTTGAAAATAACATTTCTCTTATGCAGTAACTATACAAACTATAAACTGCTATTGTTTTGAATAACTTAGAAACATTATAAATGACATGTATTAAAATATTAAAGACCTTTTTTGTTGAAATAATTGAAATGTTCATAATTTTCTGGTCATAAAATTTGCATAGCCATTGTAGAATAAAATGCAAAGAATGTTAGAAAGCCAGGACATTTTATTGCTGTGTCTCCTCCCAATGTCCTTGTTGAATATAAAAAAAATAATTTAAAATAACATTAAGTTTTATGGTGCTATAAAATTATATGAGAGTCTTGTTTGAGTTTTGTAAAAATTAGCTCCTGTTGCGAATTTCTACAAGGGGCACTGATTATGTTCACCTTAGACGACAAAAGACAAAATTCAGGTCCCTTCAGCCTACCTGCTGAATTCGGCATTTAAACCTGGCAGGATTTCTAATTAGAAAAATAAATAAAACATGAAGCATAAATAAGAAGGGTTAATGAAAACCACATACTGTGACTAATCTAAAAGACTATTTCAGAAATAACATTTACAGGTTAACCATGAAAATATGAGGGCAAAAGTAGGTGGAAGGAAAAACTATTTCTATATAAAGCAGTAACTAAATTATGCAACAAAATCATATATGCTATGTTATATTCAACTTCATATAAAGTATCATTTTAGGATCTTGAATAAAAAGTAGAACAAAAGCTTTGCTGATTTTCCACATTAGCTCTAAAAAGTGTTAGCCTTTGAGGTAATTTCATGTTCACCCATGTGAATCATAAACTCCTTAGATATGTATGACATCAGACATAATTTTGTATTACATATTTGTCTCATTGTTGTGATCAAATACCTAAATAAGAAAAAAACTTACAGTGAATTTTTTTATTGTACATTAGTGTCAAAGAAGATGTTACGGGCATGTTTGTGAAGACATCATGGCAAGTACTGCAGACAGCTGGTTATACTGTGTACAGAGTCAGCAAACAGAAAAAGAAATGAATGCTGGTGTCCACCTCAGTTTCCCTTTGATATCAAACTAAAATTCCAGCTTATGGTATGATACCTTTAACAGACAGGCAGTGCTTGACTCTTATTCAATTTCCCCGAAAGGAACATATTATACATCTACAAAGTAATGTGTGTTCTAGACAATTGTAAATTCAGCCAGTCTGATAAGATCAACTAATATATATTCATTGCCTTAGATTAAATAAATAAAGAGTAGATTTTAGAATATGTGATTATCAAAGACAATCATATTAAGCTTTTAAAAATCAGAAAAAAATAAATGGATAGTGAGTTATATTTTAGAAATACTTGTCTTTAAATTAAAAAATAATGTCTTGAAAATTAATACATGTGTGTATAATTTAAACTTCTACAGTTTTAGGTTTCTATATAAATTTATTAAATAAATTAATATTAGTTATATCTCTCCCATATTCTGACTTTACTTCCCCTCAGAACCATAGACTCTGGGCAATAACTTTCTATTATTCTGTGAATTGACATGATTTAAAACTTTTCTTAGAAATTTTTAACTATACCCACATTTGGTATATCCTTTCACCAGGAATTGTCTTTATGCAACATATGGTGATCAAATAAAGTCCTATGACTGGTCATAGGGCAAAGAATCATAGGCTAACAGAATCTGCATTATATAGAGGAGCTGTATCACATACCCTTTTCCCCAAGGCTTATGGATTATTTCAAAGGAAGTGATGGAGAAATTGCAATTGCCAGACATGAATGACTAAAAACAAAAGATATTTTCAATATATTTAAGGACTATTGAGTAGAGTGAACAGAGATTTGGACATCATTTACAAGACTTGTCAAATATACATCATTAATAAACAATACATCAAGGAGAAAGAATGTTGGCACAAAGACACACCTGTAAATTAGGAATCATTGAATAGTGATAGATTGTTGAGAAGGCAATCAGTTTTTTATAACATTGTAACATCTGGTATACCAGCCATGCTCAGGTAGAAGGCAACAGACTCAAGAGTATATGGAAAGTACAAGTTGGAGCTGATGAGAACAAAAATCAAAAGACAGAGAGTGTAAAATTGAGTGAACAGAAAACAAGTGAAATATTTGTGAATAGTTAGACAAAAGTAGATTGTGATCAAAATATATACAATAGTTCACCTACTTATTTTATATTTTGTATTTTACAATATTTCTATATGGAAATAGACTGATATCAAGATTCAATCACATTTATATACATTAACATTTAAGATAACATGCTATGACTTTTACATTCAGACTCACTAAATAGGTTTTATTCTGTCCATCTACATTATATCATATTATATAAATTAAAAATATATTCAAATAAACATGACTATCATTTATTAAAATTTTATAAATAGAATATTTTAATTTTCTGAACATATATAATTTTAGGATTATTGAATTTTCAACATTATAAAAGTACCTATCCATAGTTACAATGTAAATTATACACTATAAAAAGTAATAAATAAGAATTATCTGAGATTTAATTCCTGAAACAAACATAAAAACCCTGCTTTGTCTTGTCAGCATTCAATTATTCATTGAAAATTATGTTTCTACAATTTTTTTTCTTTTTTAAAAAAACATTTATTTATTTGTTGTGAACACATTATACAGAAGAGGGCACCAGATGTCATTATAGATGGTTGTGAGCTACCATGTGGTAGCTAGGAATTTAACTCAGGACCTCTGGAAGAACAGCCAGTGCTTTATTATTATTATTATTATTATTATTATTATTATTATTATTATTATCATTAACAAAGAAGTCACACTTTCTAACCTTGTATATCCTTATTCAAGGTCCCTACCCCCTCCCACAACATCAGGTCATTCTTTCTTCTCCACAAATCCCCATCCCTTCCTTGGGAAGGCGGCAGGCAGTCCCATGGTTCCACTGCCCCAATATTGTTTGGTTCAGTCTCCACTCCCTGGCAGACCCAGTTTTCTCCCTCCTCTCTCGAGTGAGTTGGGTGTTTCTCCAGGGGGAGTGGGATCCAAGGTGTCAGTCCAGGATGTTTCTGATCCCAAACTGTTCATACTATGGACTTGCTGTTTAACAAGAAATATGAAATTTTAAAAATAATCATTTACTAAAATATAAAGTATTACCAAATTATATATTTTTCAAAGTATTTTGAAGGTTATTCAGTAAATAAAATAATACATAGTTTTCTAAAATATCAGAAAATTTCAGTGAAATAAAATATGAGATTAAAAACTTTTAATTCTAAATTAAAGTTGAATGTTAAATTTTAAATATACAATATAGCAGATAATTTTATAACATGTTTCTTATGTTTGTGCTGTTAGGTGTTGCTAATATAGACATTTTACATAGCCATTAAATTTAGTTCTTTTTTAATTAATTTTTTATTTTATACATAAAGTCATATTTTTTTAACTGTGTATATCATTGTTCAAGCTTCCTTCCCCCTTCAGGCCCTTCCAGGCACTCTTTCTTCTCCACATCTCTTTATCTCCTCCCCAGCAATGGCAGGAGGTCCCAAAGTCCCAGTATGCTTTAGTTCAGCATCTGCTCTTGGGAGATCCACTTTCCTCACTCCAACATCAAGACTGGGTCATGTATTCCTCTGGAGGGAGTGAGATCCAAGGTGCCAGTCCAAGGACTTTCAGATACCAAGCTGTGAGTCAAAGATGAAAATAGAAAATCTGAAGAAAAGAGCTGGAACTATAGATACAAGCATAACCAACATAATCCAAGAGGTAGAAGAGAGAATCCCTGGAGTGGAAGACTCAGTGGAAATAGATATATGTCAAAGAAAACACTAAAACCAAAAACACCATAACACAAAATGTTCAGAAAATCTGGGTCACCATGAAAAGACCTAACCTGAAAATAATAGGAATAGAAGAAGGAGAAGAATACCAGCTCAAAGGCACAGATAATTTATTCAATAATATCATAGAAGAAAACTTTCCTAACTTAAAGAAGGAAATACTTATAAAGATACAAGAAGCTTACATAACACCAAATAGATATGAGCCCCCAAAAAGTCTGCTCACCACATAATAAGCAACAAAACATAGAGAAAAAAGAAAAAAATTTAAGAGCTACAAAAGGAAAGGGCCAACTTACTTTAAAGACAGACCCATCAGAATAACTTCTGACTATTCAATGGAAACACTGAAAGCAATAAGGGCTTGGTCAGAAATTAAACAGACACTAAAAGAGCATGGCTGCCAACCTAGACTACTATACCCAGTGAAATTCTCAATCACCATAGATGGAGTAAACAAGACATTATATTACAGAATCAGACTGAAACAATACCTATCTACCAATCTGGCCCTCCAGAAAGCATTAGAGGGAAAACTCCAACTTAAGGATCCCAGATACACCCATGAAACTACAAACGTTCCATAATCCCACATAAGTAAAGCCCAGATAAAAGAAATACATACAAGCTACCACCAAAGATAACAGGAAACATCAATCAATGTTCACTAATACCCTTTAATATCAATGGATGCAACTCACCTATAAAAAGATACACACTAACAGGATGGATACAAAAACAGAAGCTATCCTTCTGTTGTATACAAGAAACACACCTCTCTAACAAAGACAGACACAGACTCAGGGTAAAGGTTTGGGAAAATATTTACAAATCAAATGGCTCTAAGAAACATGCTGGGGTTGCCATTCTAATATCTATCAAAGTGGACTTTAAATTAAAATCATTTAAAAGGGACCAAGATAGACATTACTTATTCATTGCAGGAAAAATTGGTCAAGTGGAGATTTTAATCCTGAATTTTTATGCCCCTAATATAAGGGCACCTACCTATGTAAAAGAAATACTACTAAAGCTCAAATCCCACATCAATTCTCACACCCTAATAGTGGGAGACTTCAATACCTCACTTTCACCCCTGGATAGGTAAACCAGACAGAGACTCAACAGAGAAATAAGGAGTCTAACAGAGGTTATGACGCAAATGTATTTAATAAATATTTATAGAAGCTCCCACCCAAATGAAAAGGAATATACATATTTCTCAGCACTACATAAAACTTTCTCTAAAATTGACCACATAATTGGTCAAAAAGCAAATATCAACAGATACAAAATTTGCTAATTTCTTGTATCATATTGAACTGCCAGGGACTAAAGTTAGAGTTCAACCACATCAAAAATCACAGAAAGCCTACCAAGTCATGGAAATTTAGTTTTTTTATTGCTACAAAAATCACAATTTTTTTAAATTTTCCAATTAAAATTGTTTGTAGAAAACTTAATCAACTATTGCATGTAAATAAACAAGTACTAGAATTTTTATATCTTAGCCTAAAATTGGATAGTCCTGCTTTTCACTGATTTGTGGATATTTTGTCTTTAGAATAAAATGTCAACTTGAATTCTATCTTATTGTACATTATGCCACAAGAAAAACATATGACAATTGCTAAAATAATGTGACTTTCATAATTGAGCTGTAAATCTTCCATTCTGTTGGTAGATAATTTTCATTTTGAACAAAGTGCCTTTTATGGATTTCTGTTTATATATGTGCTGAAGAAATAAATCAAATGTAAACATATGAAAGTTTTAATAAACCTTAGTATAGACCTTTGCAAGTATATGGTGAGGGAATGAAGTTGATCACACTTCCGACTATTGATAAAAGAAAAGCATATAATTTTTTTTCAGAACTTAGGTGTTTTCCTATGTTGTGGAATATGTAATATATTTCTACAAATGTAGTTCCTTATAAAATCAGAGATGAATTATACTGTGAGCCCCATTGAACTCAAATCTAGGTCTCTACAAGATATATCTTTAAAACACTTTTATGGTAAACTTTTTTACTTTTCTTCCTGCAGGTTAGAAGAGTTTTTATGCCTCTGGGATCATTATCTGTCACCTATACTTCTCTCCTGCCTTCGCTTCCTAACTTCCTTCTTTGTTGTTAATGATCCCACCTGATATAATTGGCTCAGTGGACAGTGCATGATGGTATTTTTTTTATCTGTGTGATATCTCAAAATCGCAATCACTATTTCTATCTTCCACAGTAAGGCACATAATGAAAAAATAGGCATAAAGAGATGGGAATCCTTCACTTCACTATTCTGTCTACCAATGTCTTTTAAAAAAGAAACCATGATGAAAAATAAAACCTTCAAATAGAATGTGATTAGTCATATCAACTGGGCCCAGCAGTGGCAAAGATAACAGACACTCTCATTCCCTGAACATCACAGAAGCTGAAGGCTAAAACTTCTATAGGTAAATATCTTTCACTTATGCACTGTATGATGAGTATGTATTTTTAATGCCAAATGATAGAAGAAATGATTAAATTTTTCCCTGAAAATTACTAAGGCCACTTACTTATCATCTCCTTTTTTATACACTATCCCTAGATTGATGATGCTAGCGATAAATAAAAGTCTTGGCTATATGATCCCAAACACACAATTTCCAAATTTAGAAAAATTACTGAGTCTCTTTATGCTTTTAAAATTTTTCTATAAAGTGTAGTAATAGATCCTACACTAAATAGTTATGAAAAAAATTAACATTAAGTATTTAAAGATCCATTTGTCATATTTTCCAGCCATATTACACATGCAGTTATTAAATATTTTCCTGGGTTTTTTTCGTTAGTCATTATTTGACTTTCCCAAATGGATAGTGATCTCATTCTACCTTGATTTGACAATGCACAGCAAATCTGAATATGAAAACAAAGGATCTGAAATGTAAAATACAAAGTTTTCATTTTTTTGGAGAAGATTTACTTAATATCTATATTAATCTGCTAAAAAATTATCATGTATTGACACATTAGAATATTTCAACTTTTAAAAAGCATAGCCTACATAATCATATATAGTCTAGTGAACTTTGATGATTACACTCATGTACAAAGTAATCATAATGACATTCTTGTTATATTAAAATCAGAATTAAGGAAATTGCTACAGAGTAGGCAGTCAGATTTGATTATATATAAAAGGTAATATTAAGTTATGCTTGATTATAGTATTTTTCAGTAAATGTGCATATTCGTTATATTTCTTACTGCCAAGCAAGGGAATGCATTTAAAGAAGTGGGAAAATCACCGACAACTGCTCCTTAAATTTTCTATTTTAATCAAAGACCAATATGCACATCTAATACTAAATAGGACTATTGATCTCAACTAGTCGTCTGATCTAATATAATTCTAGACTTTAATTTTTTTAAAACTTTAACTATAACTTACTTGCATCATTACTCATTTGCTTTTGTCCCTCCAACACATCAAATGTTCCTTCACTTCCAAATTCATAGCATTTTTCTTCATTATTGTTACACACATACTGTCTCTCACTGTCTTTCTTTCATTTTCATATATGTATATACATTTACAATATAATCATTACATTTATTGCTGCCCAAGATTAGGGAATCATTTATGTATTCCACAAAATGACTTAATATCAATAATGTTATTCATATTATGATTTATAATTGTTAAATCGTAATTCCTTCACCTACAAAATTGAAGCAATAAAACTTAAATTAAGGGTTTGTTGAAAAATCAAAGACTGAATTAGCTTTTGATATATAAGAAATAGCACATAGCTTCTTCATACTTATGGTATTGATTCTTATAATAACCAGGAAATTCTTGTTCATTACTTCATTTTTTGCAATTACAATATGAGAAAATTATTTATACTTTACCATTACTTCAACTATCTACCTTACTGCTTGCTTCCTTTCAAGTTGGGGAAAGGGAGTATGAACAAGCAGATACATGGATAAAAAAAGTGAGACTTTATTCTATATAAAAAAATTAAGGTGGACAGCATTAGAGGACAGCAGCACCATCCTCTGACCTCCACTCAAATACACGCACACAGGGCAAACATACACACATACACACACACACACAAATCCCATATTCATTATTTTTCACTAATTATTATTAAATATGTGTTTACATATACATATATATATAATGCTACATGCATAAACACAACTTACTCAGTATAGTTTATATATATTGGATATCTATGAAAGTCAAAGTTATTATGGGCACAGTGAATAACATAGTTATTCTGAGAATCCTTGCTGGTACTGTAATATTATTTTGATCATTTTTTGGAAATGGGTGAAAGCTTTACCATGTGAGGCTGCATGGAAAGGTTTCCCTTGTTGTATCCATGGTTATAAAGAGGATAATATAAATTGCTTTTGTTTTTCTCCTCTTTTTCCTTTAACTCATCTTCACCTTCCCTACCCTTCTCGTTTACCTTATTCTCATTTCATTTTCTTACTCTGTAGCTTCTATTTCTTACATACCCTTATTTTTTCTCATGGCTCTCTCTTTTTCTTCATCCTTTTTCACTTATTTTCCTGCTCCTTGTCTTTGTTCTTCAGTGGGCCATGAGTTGTGCAGCTTTGCTCCCCTGTGATATGACTGTATTTGCTTATCTCACAGATATAATAGACAGAAACAGTCTAGACAATTTCAAATATCTTTGGTCTCCATAGCTTTAAGACAAAAGAAAAGAGTTATAGGAGAGATGACTGATATCTGAGTGCTATATAAAAAGGAGGGTTTAGGTGGGCTGAAAAATCTTACTGGGTAGGGGGCATATAGTCTGTTTCAGAGCTGGAGGTGAGTGGACTTGGGTATAAGAGGAATCATTTCAGGGAGAAGGAGAGAGGAAATATTGATAGAAAAGTCTATAAAATGAGGCCATTTTATGGATGAGATGGAAACTTAGTGCAATGGAAACTCCATGGAATCTAAGAGAGTAACTCTGGTAAGATCTGCTAATTATAGGAGACATGGAGCCTGAACTAGCCACCTTTCATAACTAGACACACTGTTAAATGAAAAATTGGGACATTAACCCAATTACACATCCTTATCCTACAGATCATTCTGCTGGCAACGTGTTCTGTGGCAAAGGTCTAGTAGTATTGTCATCAGAGAGACTTCAGGCAGCAGATAAGGCAAGAGGATATGGTGGAGCTGGTGAGGTCCTATGGAGGAAAGATAGGAAGGACCAGCGAAACCAGAAGTGTTAAAGAGAGCAAGAGAACAAGATCAATCAACCAACTGGGACTTATGAAGGTTCCCAGAAAACAGGGAGTATCCTACTGGGTTGCCTCTTCCAGCCTTAATGTAATGATATGTGCCTGGTTTTATTGTAGCTTTTAATGCAGTGTTTTGTGGATGTCCTGAGCAGATGCAGAGGATTTTGGAGATTGGGGAGATGAGAGGAAACTAGGGGAAGAAAAGGAAGGATAAATGGTACTGCTATTGGTCAGGTTTCAATATATAATTGAATAAAAACTATAATAAAAGAAAAATGTAGAATCTGGACTGACTCATTGGGTAAACGTATAAAACTAGTTGAAAGAGATAGGGAAGGTTAAAACATACTCAACAAATTAAATAACCACTGATATGGGATTTTAATTTTTAACATTCATGTTCCAAACACAATAGCACTGATATTTATAAAAGAAACAACTTAAATCATATATTGACCGTCACATTGATAGGGAGTGAATTCATTACCTGACACTCACCAATGGACAGATCTTCCATACAAAAATTAGACAAATACTGGAATTAACAAACATTATGAACCAAATGAACCTAACAGACACCACAGAACATATCATCCAAACCTAAATGAATATACTTCTGCTCGGTAACTCATTGAAGCCTCTCCAAATTTTATAACACACTTAGACACAAAGCAAATCAGAAGAAATAGAAGGACATTAAAATAACTTCTAGCATTCCATGAAAGCCACATATTAAGGTTGAATATCAACAAAAATATGAATAAAAGTAACAACTCATGGAAATTGAACAACTGTCTACTAGATAAAAAAACAAATTAAGACAAAATGAAGAGCAAAATGAAAGACTTTCTAGAATTTGATGAAAATGAATATACAGCATACCCAAACCGATTGGGAATTACTTAAAATGGTGGCAAAAGTAACTTTCATAGGACTAAATCCCTGCATTAAAAATTGATTTCATAATAGTAGCTTAATAATGTACCTGAAAGCTTTTGAATAAAAAGAAATTATACTTAATAAGATTGAATGATAAGAAATAATCAAATTGAGGACTGATTTCAATAAAAATATAAACCAAAAAAATAAAAAACTCAATGAAACAGAGTTGGTTATGTGAAAAAAATAAAAATATAGACAAAGCTTTATCCAAACAAACAAGGCAAAGATAAGATATCAAAATTAAAAGAAAAAATCAGAAAGGGAAAGGCAAAGAAAGCAAGAGAGACTACGATAATCATAAGGGCATACTTTAAAAAACTATACTGAAGCAATGTATAAAAATCTGAAATACATAAATATTTTCACAATAGGTACCAGATTTTAGTGAAAATTAGATAAGCAATTTATATAAAGCTGTAAACCTCAACTAAATAAAAGCAATATGTAAAATCTCTGAACCAAAACAGTGATAATTCCAGACTTTCAAAGATGATTTAATGCCAGTGCTCCTCAGATTATTTTACAATATAGGAAGAGAAAGAGCAGCGAAATTTATTTTCTGAGACCACAGTTACCCTCATGCTCAGACAACATAAGAAATAAATAAATAAAAATAATAACATAGCAATCTTCATCATGATTATAGATAAAAAACACTCAATTAAATAACTGAAAACAAAATTGAAGAACACATCAAAAAGATCACCCAATATTACCAAGTAGGCTTCATTCGTGAGATCAAGGATGTTTCAATACAAAGTTCAAAAATCAGTAAACATAATTCACCATATACACAAACTAAAATAAACACACACACACACAAACACACAAAAAAAATGAAAAAATCTTCAAATCTTTGAATAAGGAAATCAACTAAAGAAGGTATTGGAAAATAAAAATATCTGATAAGATCTCCCATATTTCTGGAAAAAAAAGATTAACATTGTAAAATTATCCATCCTTCCAACAGCAGTCTTCATTTTCAGTGCAATTTTCCATCAAAGTTTCATCATAATTCTTTTTATTGCTTTTTGAAAATCAATATCAAACATCATATAAAAAAGTAAAACATTCAGAATAGATAACAAAAAGACCCATATAGTAATAAAACTTCTATTTTATCTAAAATACATGAAACATAAAAAATAAAATCTAAAGTTTCTCAAGCCAGGTTAGACTCAGCTACAGATAAAGAAAGCACAGTAGGTTACAGCTAATGCCCACGGATGCACTGTGGCCACCACAAATTCCTGATTAGCTAATGCAGACAAACTAGAAGTTATGTTTTGTTTTGTTTTGTGTGTGTGTTTTAAATCACTTTATTCACCCATTATCTTTCAATGAAAAAAGAATGTTTTTGCTTAAATTCCACTAATGAGAGAGTACATCCCCTGCTTATCCTTCTGGGTTTGTGAGACCTCGCTCAGAAGGGTAAATCCCTCCATTTGCGTGCAAATTTTAGTATAACATTTTTTCTTACTGCTGAGTAGTATTCCATTGTGTAGATGTACCACAGTTTGTTAATCCATTCCTCAGTTGAGGGGCATCTAGGTTGTTTCCAGGTTCTTGCTATTACCAATAATGCTGCTATGAATATAGTTGATCTAATGCTTTTGGGGTGTGAATGTGTGTCTTTAGGTTATTTGGGGAGGGGGTGTATCCAGAGGAGAAGTGGCCAGTCTCTTTCCTGTGAACGTTAACTCTGGCTGCAATTGCCCCTACTTGGTGTGGGCAAGCAATCTACATCATGGGAGACAGCTAGTTGGCTACCCTGGACTGATCCTGATGGCAATAGTGAAGAGTTTCACCTGCTGGTGCTTTCTGGCCTAATTATGCCCTAGTAATACAACAGCTGTTACTGGGACATGTTCAGCCATCTGCGAGCCTCTGGAATTTTTCTGATTTTGTTATATTAAAAAAAAGGCTAGTGACTCCTGGAGATTTTTATATGATATAAGAGAAATTAATAAAAGGATAGTTCCATTTGTTACCCCCCAAAGGTACCTGCCATTCGTAATACTTATCATTAAACTATTATTGATATTAAGGATTGCTTCTTTTCCATCCCATTACATCCAGATGTCAGGGAGAAGTTGGCAGTTTCATTCCTCTCATCTAACTTCCAGGGCCTTATTGGAGGTTTAAATGGATGTGCTACCTCAGGTAATGGCCAACGCCCCCCCACACACACACACCATGTGTCAGTACTATATGTCACATATTTTTTCTTCCTTAATGAAATGTCTCAATATTTTATTCTATATTTGTATGGATGATATTATTCTGAGTAGTCCCACTTCGTCGGGCTTTCATGACCTCACAGCTAATTGCTTTACCATTCTAGAAGATGATAATTTTAAATTGGCTTCAGAAAAAAAATCAGTCTGTTTCTCCCTCCATAATATGGGCTCCATCTTATGCCTTGATTCTGTTTCTCCAGCCACACTCCAACTACACATACAAGATTTTTTTATACCATACCTAAGCTTTGAAAGGTAGTGAGAGAAATAAATTGGATGAGGCCATGGATATCTGTTTCCACAGAACAGTTGGTTCCACCTCTCATCCCACGTTCCTTTATCCCCTCACCATCAACAGATTTTATGCCAGGTCCAACAGGCCATTGACACTGTAGCCTTAAAGAGGTTTGATCCGGACATATATATTTTCCTATATACCTTTTCTAGGATAGCTTTATGTGCTGCCCTATTAGCACAGGAGGGGAAGCCCATTCATTGGTTCACTCTTATTGGTGTGCAGAGTTCCCAGGATGTATACCATGACCAATCAGATAGCTGACTGCATCATTAAAGACAGAAATGTTTCTGTCAGGACATTTGGCACAGAACCTAAAATTACTGATTTCACCTGGCTTCACAGAAATAATAGCAGAATTGCCATAGCCCCGATGGATTTCTAGGAAAGAGTGATTGCCTTTATGTCCCCTGTAAATGGGTGAGTTCCTTCTCTTATTTGGAGTGAAAAACTCCTAAAAATTTTTTGCCTCACTCAAATTCTGATTTTCTCACAAATTGTCTGCTGGGACCTCCAGGGCCCCATAGGTTATCCTGAAGTTGTAGGGGTCCAGGACAAGGCTCAATACTTACAGGTCCAACACCAAATAAAAATGTGTGTCCTAGCACAATTTCAAGAGTCCAATTATTGCCCTATTGCCCTCCCTGAAAATTGTGGTGATCTCTCACTCAACCTCCAAATGGAGTCCCTTCTTGATAGGATTTTTTTTCCATGCTTTATCAGACTAACCCCTCCCTCACAGTGGATTTTTGACTTTGCCTCCTGTCAGGATCCCCTAGGCCATTAGCTCTACCAGCCAATGTTATCCTTCCCAACATGACCTCCATTAATTCACAAAATATTCCTACTCAGCTTTTTCCCATATTACCCTCTGATTCTTACATATGGGCTTCACTTGCCTGTGATAACTGCAGTGTAAATGTGGGCTGTATCCCTCTTTCCTTTTGTGATCAAAATATACTGCCTCTAATCAATTATGCCTGCTTTCTGGAATGAACCTTGTTTGTGGAAGAGGAATGACCCATAGCTTTCTTCCAAAAAGGTGGATAGGTCTGTGAGCCCCTGGCCTTCTGGTCCCTGATGTAGACATCATTGTACATCCCAAGACTCACACTCCTTTCTCACAGTCCTTTATATGTTCCTGCTTAGTACAATAAAGTCAGTTTCTGCTTTTACAAGACTCCTGGATATGTGTGTGTGTTTCCCTCCCATCTTGTTGCCAGGGGGAAGGTCTGGGTCATCCACACTCACCATCCCACTCAGCCTCAGAGAGTGTCCAGCCAGACCAGCTCTCCTTTTGCCCTATCTGCTGGAGATCCCACCAGAGTAAAACCAAACACAAGTACTCAAAAAATAAATAAAATTATTCTGCTATACTCATAGGTCAGTGCCTTATCCAGTCATTATCAGAGAAGCTTTCCCTGGCAGCAGGTGGGAAAAGGTGCACAGAATCACAGACAGATACCATGTGCAAGGAAAGTCTAATCAAAGGTCACCATTAAATCATTCGCCTCAGAGCTCAGGGAATCCCATGGAAGAAGAAGCAGAGAGATGGTAAGTGCCAGAGTAGATAGAGGATATAAGGTATGTATAAGCTCACAAAGCCTGAAACAAGATCTGTGTTAGGTCCACTGCATATATATATATGTGTGTGTGTGTGTGTGTGTGTGTGTGTGTGTGTGTGTGTGTGTGTGTATGTGTGTATATGTATATATGTATTACCTAGAAATTTAATATTTTTATGGGACTCCTGATTGGGGAAATGAGTGTGTCTCTGATTAATATGCCTCTCTTTGGATGCTTTTTCTTCTGTTGTATGGTCATGTTCAACTTCATTATAAAAATTTTGCTTCATTTTTATGTTTTATCTCGTCATGTTTTGTTGTTATTTCTTTGAAGCCTGTTCTTTTCCACTAAAAAGACAAAAAGAAGGATTGTACTCTTGAGGAGGAAAGGAGAAAAATAATTAAAACAAGCCGAAGGAGGAGAAACTATAATCAGGGTGTTTTATATGAGAAAATTATATTTTTATTAAAGATATGTTGTTAACATGTGTCTCACTCTAACATGAATTGGATTATACATTGACTTTTATTTATTGCTTGGAATTCTTTGAGACAGATAATTCTATGCAGTAAGACAACTATTTGAATTTTATTATGGAAATTTTGATAAATGTATTTTGACTTCACAGTTATTTATTTCTTTGTTGTTAAATCTAGAAATGTTGTTGAACTTGTAAGTATTGTAATTAAATTGAATTAGCAATGAACAAAATTGTGCTCAATGTGCAGTAAGATAAGAATGTATGCTAACTAACTTGTTTCTTCAAAACAAATGCTCCTTTTACAGAATTAAAAACTTCCTAAGTTCTTTTCAAGTGGAAAACATTTGCATATACAATAACAAAACATAATGATAGTAGCATTAATAATGTGCACATGGCTCCTGTGACTTCAGGAAGTTTTATGTAAAATAGTCTAAAAACACATCCTGAAATAGTATTTGCTCTTATGCTTAGAAAGGTTATTTTACTGGTTTTATAATTATATGCATCCTAGATGACAAAAAACAAAATTTTTCATGCATAAAACAAAATTTATTAGATATATTTTACTGGCATTTATTGGAAGAAGGTTTTGTTACAAAATTTTTGCTTAAACATATTCTAAAACTTCACCTGAAGGAAAATTATTGTATGTTAAAATAAAGATTTCAAAATAATTTCAGGAATGGTTTTATAATTAAGAATCTTAAATAATTTAGAGTGTTATATCAAACTTTAAAATAAGAAAAATAAAGCATATAAAGTTAATTTAATTTTTAATCTTAACACCAGGGAATGATCAGCTTTAATTAGTTTTGAAGAACATCATCTGGTACATAAACCTGCAACATTAAATGCACTAAATTAAGAAGAAATACATCTTTTGTAGGTTACAAAAGGATAATGCATAATGAAGTCATTTGTCCAGCAACCATGAATCTCTCCAACTTTATCTTTTGTTTTGTTGAGCTCATCTTTGTTCTAACATCTTTACATTAAGATGTAGAAAATACCCCCATGTGAAATGCTACCTAGTTTTTATAATAGACTTTGAAATTAATTAGATCATGTGGCTATTTCACAATTCTTTTAGAAAAAAACAAAAACAAAGAAAAGCAAAAAAAAATACATTCATACTCAACATCAGGGAAAGGTGTTTCCTTGTGATGAACAGCTGATTTTCCTTCATAAGATACAAATTACAATCTTTGTTTAGATTTTATAGTCTGTGAACTTTAGCAGAACATGCTGAACTTTGACACTTAAATTTCCCATGGCAACCATTCATGTTTGTGACAGTCATTCCTCAGCTCACTCTTGCCCTTATCTTTATTCTTTGTTTTTAAAAGTAAGATACTTGGAGAAATACGTATGTACTAGTTCCCTCTTGGACAGAAGACATTAAGTACCCCCACATATGATCTAAAGATGTGGCCATTCCATAGGATAAAGGCTGAACTTGTTTATCAACATGTTCTGTGTGAAGATTAGTCTTTTTATATCTAGCATTCATCATCCATATTATAGAAGGATCAGATTGGAAAAACTTCCTGAACACTTCATATCATTTCACAGAATTTTGACAAAAATTAACTAATAATTACACTTCACTCACATTGTAAGACAAAGAAGCAAGTGTTTGTGAATTTTAGCAGCTGTAGAAGTGAAGGTCTTACATTTCATCTGGAGAAAAAGTAAATCACCCTCATTTTATTCACACTTATTTTCTTTATTTGATTTGAATTTCATAATCACACATACAAAGCTTATATGTGAGCTGTTAGATGGAAGTTAAAATACTAATTTCTATGCTTTTAATTGAATACCATCAGGATATTTGGGCACAAAAACAATTATCTGAAATTCAAAATATGTTCCCAACAAGTGTGACACTGATGAAACAAATGTTGCTGCCCTGAGGCCTTCTATGTATATACTAAAAACTAAGGACTGATTTTTTTGCTGTACATACTTAGAATTTACTCAGACATGTTTTCATTTGTATGTTTTGTGGTCATAGATGGTCATGTAGATTATATGTGTTAACTGTGTTTTAAATTGTAACATTTCCTCCAAATACTGTCATGGTCAATACTCCCCTGGGAGGCTATATTGGTATCCATGGTCTGTGCTTAGGCCCAAAGTTTATGTGTATGTTTGTGGACTGGGCTGCCACTGCAAACCATGTCAATTTTCTAAGTGTATGCTAGCAGTGATCATGTGGGTGGAAGTTGCTTATACTGCCACCTGAGGCTATGATAATGCTTGTAGCTGTGCATAGTGACCCATACTATGGCCAAGGGCCATATTGAAATTCATGGTCATATTGCAGTCAAGAGCCCTGACTCTTTTCATAGCCCATGTTACCATAGAAGACTGTGCATGATCTTTGACTCAATCTGACATCATGTTGAAGTTTGTGGATCATGCTGCCACGGGGCCTGTGTTGTCATTCATGGCCTGTTTTGCCAGTGGAGGCCATATTGATGTTTCTTATGTACTGTCATCTGAAATCATGCAGAAGTCCATGAATCATGGTTCCATTGACTATAAAGAACAAGGAAGCTGCTTTTACAGTGTCATTGATGACTGCAGACTCAGTTGAGAAAGTCTCAGAGGCTTCAGTGGCAACCTCTATCCTTTTATCACTCAAAACAAAGTAACACCATAGACTAGAAGGTGTCTATGAGAATTCTTCAAAGTTGTGATGAGATTGCTGAGCTATAACTCTCCACAAATGATGGCTTCTGGCAGAGGTGTGGGTAGGAAGAAAGTCAATTTCTTTGTTTGTTTTAAGAGACTGGCCCAGGCACTATTCCATACACTAATGTACACTAATGAATATATGGGCAACATAAATTAGACTTGTGTTTTGTTTTGTTTTCTTTTTCATTTTTGTTTTTCTCTCTGGATCTCTCTCTCCCTTTCTCTCTCTGACAGGGTATTCACCTGGGTGAGGAAGTAAAACTAAAAGGCCTGGCAACTGTGTGATAAAGGTGCCTTATGTGAAAATTCCAAATTATCAACAGAAATATGTTGGAAAAGATAAATTTTAACATTATACCAGTGACTAATAAATTATACAATATAATATAAACTTTTGAGATATATCATTAAATTCTTTTATATCATCAATTATTTTCAACAAAGAAATCTATAATAACCAATTTATTGGAAAATTATTACAAGAAGTTAAAAATTGATGCCTTAGTAGTAGATTGGGAATTCTCTGTATTATTCTGTAACTTTATTACATTTTAAGTAAATAATTATTGAATATTCTTCAGGCTAAAAAAATTTTTATGCAATCTAAATGTTGATGAAAATAAATAGGCACATTTGTCTTACCTTGCTTATCAATTATAAATAAGAAATAGAGCTAAAATATGGCTGGGAAGTTTTGTCTTGATAGTTTTGTAGAATATGTTATAATTTGTGGTATTTGCTTATAAAAAGAAAGTGGTACTGACTATGAGACTGCAGAGCTCTTAAATACCAAATGAATTTCTTGGTCATTTGTTTTTGTTTGCTGGTTCTATGCCACTGAGGATAAGCACAAGAACTTGTATCTCTTAGGGATATCATTTAATACAGAACTGCTTATTAGCACTGAGTTATTATCTGTGGTATTATAGTGTGTTTTAGTTTAAAGGTCATGGAAAATAAGATATGCAGGTGGTTTATAAATTCAACATTGCTTATGCAACCTTTGAAGGTAGAAAAAAATCTATAGTAAATTTTTTGGAAGATAAATTTTTCCATTAAGTTTTAAGTTAATTTCTCCATTGTGCAGCCATATATTCTGCTCCACAGCCAATTCTTTAAAAAAATAAAACTGCTCTGCCTACCATGTATTATTTATTTAGGAAGAAAAGAAATCTGTTAGCACAATAATGTTGAGTCCTCCTTTTACTAAGAACACTTGGGAAAACCCAATAGCTTTTAGCCTCCCTTGTAACTAGTAGTTTAAAAGCATTCATTAATCATGCTGTCTAGTTACTGAGCAGACCATATGGCTTTAGGACCAGTTGAGATCAGAAGACACATATTGTAATATGTAGACCTTTAGAACTTTTTTTTTCTACTGTATTATACTAGCAGTTAGTATTTGTATTTTTATAACTTTGTGAGGTTAGATTTAACATATAAGAAGGGAATATTTGAAGTGTGCCATTTGTACTTCTTACATAACTATGTACTGCGAAATAATCACTACAATCAAGAAAGTAGGAAAATTGTCACTTTACATTGTTATAATTCTTCATTACTGTTCTTTTTATGGTACTAGGGAATACACTCCAATATCATACATTGTGTTTTCCATGCTCATACTTGATGTTATACACCAGATAATTTCATCCTTTTATGAGCCTAAACAAGATTCTGTTATTAGGTCTACCACATTTGCCATATACATTTCTGTGCTATTTAGATACATTCTAAACTGTGGCTACTGAAAGTAATTCTGTACTAACTGGAACACAGGTTTTTCTCTGAGAGGCTGGCTCCATTTCCTCTAGATTATACCCAGAGGTAAAACTGATGGATATGATGTTATTTTCTTTACAATTTGAGAACATGGTTCATATTGCCCATTAGATTGTTGATGCCAATTGATTTTTTTGCCGTGTATATAGAAAGTTATTTTTTCATTTAATTCTTAAAAACATAAAATTCTTGTTGTTTTAATACTAACGTAATGTAAAGGGTGCAAGACAATATTCCAAATTTTAATTTGCATTTTTTAAAAACATAATATTCAGCTGTTTATACATGTGTATTATGTCCTTAGGAAAAGTTTTATGAGACTTCTTTCCATTTTAAATTGTGGTTTATATACTATAGATTGTTTACATTTTTATATATATTTGCATTATTCAGCTTTATCTTATATAGCTTGTAAACATTCTCTGCCAGTAAATAGAATATATCTTCACTTTCTTGATTATGTGCTTTGCAGAAGAAAAAGTCAATTTAAATTGATAAAAATGTATATTTTTCTTCTTAATTGCTTTTGGTTTTGACATCATCCAAAAAAAATCCACAGAATTGTGCTAAATACTTATTTATTATGTTTTCTTTAGTTATGTATTTTAACACTGCAAACCTTTCATCTATGTACTTCACTTACATAAATACACTTATTTTATTCTTCACTTGTTACGCAATAAAGTCACAGGCTCATTCTACATGTGAATAATCAAGTGTCATTAAAAAGATTATCTTTTCCAAATAATTCTTCCTGACTATACTGGGTTAAGTGTCAAAACCATAATATCTATTAACTTATCTCTGAACTTTCTAGCATCTCCATTTAGTTCATGTTTCTGTTTCTTTTTCAGGTTTACAATATTTTCATCTTAGTAGGTCTGCAGTAAATTTTGAATAAGGTATTTCAGCATCTCCAGGCTTGTTCTTCTCTCTATATATTGCTTTGTCTATATACTGTGTTCTGTAATCACATATAAACTTCTACATACAAAAACAAATATATTCTTAGGTAAATATTATGTATATGTTTCATATATGCATGTCTAGAATTTTAAATATAGACTCCATAAATATACAGATAATTTTGGATGTTTCACAATTATTTAGTAGTATTTATTCCACAGATAGTCATTGACAGTCTTTTGACATGGCTCTGTGTTTTTTCATTCATATACAATTTTCAATTTTGGAGTAATTTTCTTTTATGTGGTATTATTTCTACAAATTTTATCACTATTGCTACCAAAAAAAGAATGTTTTTAAAAAAATGTTTTACAAGCTGTTTGCTGACTGTAATTAAGAAGACAACCAAATAGTAGATGACTTTGTAAATTGAAGCTACTCAATTCATTTACTAGAGCCAAGGTTAATAATTTTATGTGTTCTGATTCATAATAGATCAAATTAAAGCACATATATGTTTACCGCGGTGATAATTTTAGTAATTTGAAAGTCATTCTGGCTGTTTTCCAATACAAATTTAAGAAGAAATGAAAAAAAAAATCAGACCCACGTTGTGAGGTGCAAATTTGTTATTTGAACAGACAGTAAGTGTGTACACATGTGTAACTAATCAGACAGACATGATTTTGGGTATAAAACACTGTGCTATTGTGACTCTACAGATTTTTTAGTGCATGTATAAAGTGGTGAATTTATGGTGCTATAGAGAGAGCTCAGAGTTAGAGCACTAGCTTTTATTTCAAACTATCTGCAGGTAGTTTGCAGCATATATATGGTAGCTCTAAACTACCTTGTTCCATTTCAAAGGATATAATGCCTTCATTTAATCTACATGAGTGCCAAACATGCATATGGTGTAAATAAATTAGTAAAAAACAATTAAAAGTGAAGAGTTAATTACTTTCTTTTATTGTATGTCTATTCTCTCTTGCTTTTCCTTCCTTTTCTCATACATCTCTGTGTCCACTTTTATATTTTAATTTATAAAACACACATAAAAATGTAGTGATTCTTTTTAGTTCCATACTTTACTTTTATTAATCTTCTTATCTATATATATATTCCATTCCTGCATAAGATATAACTATTCTTTAAGGCAATAGTATATACTCTTTAGTATAATACATAAGATAAATTTTCTTTTGCTATTTATCCATTGAATAGTTTTTCATTATATCCCATTATGTGCTTATTATGATCAAATTATGAAGCAATCATGTGAGTGTAGCAATAACTTTAATTTGCCAACTGGCTCTTTTGAGTGTACACTGAGGAGTGTGCATTGTAAACTACAAATCAGTATGTGGTTAATTTATACATAAAGAAGTAGACACACATTGCCTTCTATTCAGTCAGCTATGTTTAGAGTCACAAGAAAAAATGTAAAAAATAACATATAAAACATAGCCCCCAGAGATGTTTAGAGAGAGATAGACAGGACTCTTTGACTAAGAGATGAGCTTCAGGCAGGTGAGAGACTCTGGTAGAATGGGGCTTTAGATGAGAAAGTATAAGAAAGAGAAATAGAGGAGAGGGAGGTAGAATAAGGAAAACTAAAGAAAAGTACATCTATAGAAAGTTGCATTGTATTATATTTGCATATGATTACATAATATATTTAGATTAAGGAAAGTTATTTTATTTGGAGTGATAATAATTGCATCTTGGATTCATATACTGTCTAACTAAATCCAAATATCACAACTGAGAATATTTCTTTCAAGTGTTGATGAAGTGGCCACTTGAGAACTCCACATACAGTCTAGATAAAGGCTGTTGCATGTGTTTGCCTTCTGGATCTTCAAAGTAAGTTCCTATCATATTGCTCATGATACCAAACAATTCAAATTACTGCTTTAACGAAACAAACTGGATATGGCTAAAATCCTCCACCCTGATCATTAGAATTAGAACTAGACAGGGCTATGTGAACTTTCAAAGGAGAAAAGCAGTCAATGGTCCTATCTGGATGTGGGGCTTATAAATGCCACAATGACCAGCATGGCACTGCAGGGGCAACAGTGCCACTTATGTTCTATATCTTGTTAATATCCAACAGCTGTCTAGTAGAAAATAAGTTTCCCTCAAAGGAGAAATAATGGTACTGCAAATGTAGCCAATGACTTTTGGCTAGTGAGGTCATAGACCTTAAAGAAACTACTACTTTCACTTTTGTAAATCAATAAAATTCCAAAGTGCATCCAAAGTATGTGTCCTTATTCAAAAAATGAAGTTCTTATCCCCCATCAGAGCAGGGGAAGCCACTTAAAGACAGGCACAAATGATCAAAATGTAGAGAACAGCTACCTGTGGAGTTTATAACCCTAATTTAGAATATAACACCCCAGTAAAGAAAAGGAGCATTAGGAAAGACAGCTGGCTCTTTCCTAAGAGCCAAAGAGTAAAAGTCTTCTCTGAGATGGTGTCCTTTGGATATGACAGGGAAGCTGTACCTATAAAATCTCAACACTACAGCTATCTAAACAAGACATGAAGAATAGTAGCATCAGTTGACATACCATGGTGGATAGGAGAAATTTACATCAACAGTGAGCTCCATTATTGATAACTCAATACCAAACATCAATAAATGCACTCAGGAGGTTTCATTAATATACTCATTCATGTACATATACATGTGCATGTACACACAAACACACACATACACATTCTAATAAAAATGGACATATATGTGTAACCATAAATAAGCAAAGTAGGCCAAAATTTTGGAGAAGGTAGAGATTGGCATGGGAGAATATGGAAGGAGGCAAGGAGAGAAAATTATGTAAATAGAGTGCATATATATAATTAAATTTTTTTATTTTAATAATAAATTCAATTTGTACTGTGTCTGAAGAATTACTACCACCACTGTTCCCTAGCAACATATATGCATTTATATCCCAGTAACTACAAATGTATGAACATGGAGTTAAATCATATACATGTACATATGTATGAATCATATACAAGTATATGAATATGCATATAAATATATACACAGAGAGAGACAAGGGATGGAGAAGGGCCTCTTTGACACTTAATAAGGTGTGTTACATAGGAAAGCTTTGTTCTGTTTGAAAGCTGGAAAAAAGATAGTTGTCTTTAGCTATAATTATCTTGAAAAATGTTGCACTTGGAAATGAGCCACCTGCAGAAATTTCACAGAATTATGCTAAGCCTCAATTACTAATACTGTAGGAAGTGTTTATGAATACCTTAAAATTCAATGATATACTTACATATGTTGCATTGTAGCTGTTTGTGAAACAAATGATACAATGACAGAATAATTTCCACGCAAAGTATTTCTCAAATGGTCAGCCTGTTCAGAAAATCTCCTCTAAGAATATAATAAAAATTAACAGGGGGGGCTGGAGAGATGGCTCAGGGTTGAGAACACTGATTGTTCTTCTAGAGGACCTGAGTTCGGTTACCAGCAACTACATGGTGGCTCACAGCCATCTATATTGAGATCTGGTACCCTCTTCTGTATTCTGTATACATAAAAAATAAGTAAATATTTTTAAAACTTAACAGGAATATTGAATACTCAAATACTGAATGTAGTAAATTTGGTTAAAACAATAAAATCTCATCCATGTAATTGTGGACAATATTCAACAGAATTATGACAATAAAAACATTTGCAAATTATTTATATATCAACAAGAACAGAAATGTTATGGAAATATTACTAATTTTAATTATTCCTAAATAAATAAATGGTTAGAAAAAATCCTACCCAAATAAAGTGGCAAATAATTGATAATAGCGCTATGCATGTCATATTTGTACATCCATTTTATAAAAATATATATAATTTTTATTAAGATTTAAGATGTGTATCCCTCTGTGTAACTCTACCTCCCTTTCCCTGTATCTTTCTTTCTCCTCTTCTTCTCTCTCTCTCTCTCTTTCTTTCTCTCTCTCTCTCTCTTACTGTGCCATCCCATTGGTCCTGGATTATTATTTATTTAAAGAAAACAAAACATTTTTCCTTCCCTTTCTTTAAGTACTAGGAATATAAGTTCAAAACTATCTAAAGCAGAACTGTCACAAGGACTCAAAAGCATTTGGTGCATTATATAGAAATACAATTTTTCAAAGGTGTCTCTGACAAGCTTAAACCATAGAGAGGAGTCATAATTGATTTGGAAAAAAAATAGAAATATAAAAACTAAAAAAGGAATATAGCCCAATATTTTTGAAAGTGACGTTAAGAAGATTACAGAAAAAGAAGCAGTAGGGGAACTTTATTGAATAGTAATTAGTTGGCTTAGTGTTCCCTCTTTGGTAGAAGTTCAAGGGCACATTTTCTGAAAACAACAACAAAAAACAGAAGGTTTTATTTATGAAAGATGAGCAAGCAGGCTCATCCTTTTATTATATCATGGCAGTGCCAGCATGTCTTTTATGCATATAAATATGCATTTTTGATAAGTTATACAACCTAAGATAAAAGTTGTCAATGCTAGAACATGATGTCTAGCAATATGAGTCAGCCACATAGTTATGATAACCATGTAAAATTAGCACCATCAAGCCTGCGGTAGAAAACTGAGCTCTGTATCATTAATGTAAATACCAGGTACAAAGCACTGAGAATTTTATCCTAAGAGTGTGTTAGATAAGTAAACATAACTTGATATAAAGTAGGGGTATACTTTTAGAAGATAAGGAGAGGCCGTATCTTTTGAGAGAAATTAAATATATTGTAAATAATATAAAAAATTAATGGATGTCTTATACATTGTAACAAATTCCAACTAGGAACCTAGACATATTGCTTTATGAATTATGACATTCTTTTCAGTAGTTTACAATTCATTTTATTTCTTAAAATTTGTGCTGAGGATATACTTTCATATTTATTTCTATTCCTAGTTCAAGAAACATGTGCTTGGAGGGAGTTACTCTTTACACACACAGACACACACACAAATATACACAACCATATGCACTGCATTGTATTAAAATAAGATAAAAAAGAAATGTATCAAAATTGATTTCACAATATGTATTGTGATTTATAATATTTATTCATTTCAAAAGGAAACAAGAGGCCTGGAGGGATAACTCAACAGTTAAAAGTGACAACTCCTCATTCAATTCGAAGATCAGTTTTCAATACCCACCTTGAATGTATCCAAAATAACTTTTAACTCCAACTCCAGAGAAGCCTAGGTCCTCTTCTGAGTGCTGTGGGAAACGTAGCCTCAAAGATACATATACATACACATTCACACAAACCCACCCAACCCCCCCACACCCTTACAAACACACTTTATATATATATATATATATATACATATATATGTATATATAATACATAATAAAATCTTGCCAAAAACTAATAAAAACTTAGACTCAGGTAATAAACATGGTTTCAAAGTGAATAAATGAATAAATAACTAGAATGGTCTTTGTTCCTTGTTTGCGGTAATTTCAAGATCATTTTTCAATGAAAAAAAAATAAGTGTCCTGTACTCTATTACCTATTACTCTAATTGAGTAATTTTAGTGACTCTTTATAACTATTTCATCTGCTTACACAGGAAATATCTTTTCAAACATTATTGTAACACGTACAGCAGGTGATGAAAATTGTTAGCTGTATATAAAATATATTATGAGCATAACTGTTAGAACAACTATATTTAACTTTGTCTCTACATAAATGTTTTCCACTCAGAATTTCATAAGCTGTTATCTGTTGCAGGATATTTGATCTTACTCTGAAACTCTGAGACTATGTTAATAAATTCATTCTTGTTTCAGGGGGTAGTTGGAATAATAAAATACTAAACAATAAAATTAATCTTGGAATTGGTGAATAATTGACAAAAACTACCTGCATAGAGTATGGAGAGTCCAGGAGTGCAGATAAGAGAGACACACAGAAAGAATTAGGAAGGGACTTAGAAATTTGAGGTCTTTGTTTGGGAATGAATGAAAAGATGCTTCCAGGGGCTGGAGAGATGGCTCAGTGGTTAAGAGCACCATCTGCTCTTCCAGAGGACCCTGGTTCGAATCCCAGCACCCACATGGCAACTAACAACTGTCTGTAGTTCCAGTTCCAGGCAAACACCAAGGCAAATAAATAAGTAAATAAATAAAGTCTAAAAAAAAGAAAAGGTGCTTCCTTCACTTGGGCTCTAAGGAAAGAAGGTTGGTCAGCTAGTTGCTTCGTAGTTCCTGTGATCTATCAGGTTTTCACTCCAACATTGGCCTCCTTAATCTTTATTGGTAAATAGAATGATAGAGATTTAAGTTAAACCTATTTTGTGGCCATGACTAGGCCTTAGTCTGAGAGCAGGGGAGCTTACTGTGGGGCCTCAGGACATAGATTGTAGTTAAAGTATCAGTTGACTCAGATGCAGCTACTATGCTGACAGAGAAAAAATAGTTATCAAATACACTTACTCATATTTCCCAAAGATCACTGATAAAACCAGGATCCTGGCAAGGCTGTATAGTCTGAAGTTTCTTGGACCCATCTAGACCCAAGGATCAGACAAATATTTTCCATATACACGCTAGTCTAACAGCCAACTATAAAATAATGACTTTGAGCTTTAATATAATAGTAATGCCGGTCTAGTAGTTCAAACATATTACTGACTAGCTCTTACCCTTAAACTACCCCATGATTCTCTCTGTGATTAGCCACAAGGCTTGGCACCTTTGCTCAGTACAGCATTCTTATCTTTTCCTCTGCATCTGGTTGGAGTTTGCTGCTCTGCCTTTTCTCTTTCCAGAATATTCATAGTTTTGTTTCTCCACCTCTACTTCCTTCCTCTACTGTTCTATCAGCATTATTAAAAACCAATACAAGTGAAAAATCTTTACAAGTGTGTACAAAAGTATAAAATTCCATTGCACTTGCCCTTTTTTCTTTATAAAAACAACCCTGAATCTAATATTCTTTGTTTAGCCTTTTTCTTAATAATTATCCATAACAACTTGTAAAAAACACACTAAACAAAGACAAACACCTATATTCCATTTTGGGGAGTGTGGGCATATTTCTCTAGAATAATTCCAAGTACTATTAAAATTATTGAACACCCCCCCCCCAGAATTTAGGATTATGGGCAAGTCCTGAGTGGTGTAGTCTGTAAAGCTGAATCATCTTAGCCAGCAGCCTTGCAAGTGTTCTGGATGAAGAACTCAGAGAAAACTGCAATAGAGTTGTTCTGAAATATTGAATTATCCATTCCCATCAGAAATTTCTCAGGGGTCTTCCTTGACCAAATCTTACTTTCTTTAACCTGGAATTAATTTACAACTTCACATATATTTGACTTAATTTGTGAAGTGAAGGCATTTTCAAAATATGTTGGTTGGACTAATCCAGCATCTTTTATAATCAAATATGTTTTTTTGCAACTTTTGTTCCTTCTTCAGTAGTCAAATAGGATAAACATTTATACAGTATTCAACAACAACATAGCATAAAGAACCTCATCTCTTTATGTATTTTCCAACTTTAGTGCCTTTTTTCCAAATTCTTTCTTTTTAAATATTTATCTCATCTAATAGATTTTCATACAATCTAAATAATATAATCGAGCTATTTACTGAATAATTTTGAGACTTATGTTACTATATTTATATTAACCATTCGCATATTAAAAGAGAGATTAGTAAGAGGAATGATTGTACTAGAATCTTCAGGGATTAAAAAAAAGTTGAAAATCTACTAAAATTGTTGATATCTTATTTGTTGCAGTATTGTTTTAGATTTTGATTGTCTTTGTTTTTATTATTTTTTAATTTTTATTATTAATAAAGTCATATTTTTATCCATGTATCCCTTTTTTCAAACTCCCTTGCCCCTACTGGCCCTCCCAGTCACTCTCTCTTCTCCCCACTTCCTAATATCCTCCCCAGCAAGGACAGGAGTTCCCAAGGTCCCAAAGTGGTTTAGTTCAGCATCCACTCCAGGCAGGTCCACTTTACTAACCCCAACATTAAGACTGAGTCAGATGATCCTCTGGAAGGAATGGGATTCAAGTTGCCAGTCCAAGGTATTTCAGATCCTAAGCTGCTCAATGGTTGTGGTTTGCAGCTTGAAAATGCTTAACTTTTTGTTTAAAGTCCACTAATGAGTGACTACATCCCCTGCTTATCTTTCTGGGTTTGTGATACCTCACTCAGGAGGATATTCTCCAAATCCATCCAATTGCCTGCAAATTTTAGGAAATCATTTTTTCTTATTGCTGAGTAGTACTCCATTGTATAGATGTACCACAGTTTGTTAATCCATTCTTACAATTGAGGGGCATCTAGGTTGTTTCCAGGTTCTTGCTATTAGGAATAATGCTACTATGAACATAGATGAGACAATGCCTTTGGAGTGTGAATGTGCAACTTTATGCTCAGTAGTATTGCTGAATACCACTGTATTGCTAAATCCTTGGGGAGATTGATTCCCAGTTTTCTGAGACACTGCCACACTGCATTCCAGAGTGGCTGAACAAGTTTAACTTCCACCAACAATGGAGGAGTGTTCCTCTTGTTCCACAACATCTCCAGCATAGGCTGCCATCTGTGTCTTTTATCTTAGCCAATCTGACAGGTGTAAGGTGGTATCTCAAAGTTGTTTGGATCTGCATTTCTCTGATGGCTAAAGATGTACAGCACTTTTTCAAGTGTCTTTCTGCTATTTGTAATTCTTCTGCTGAGAATTCCCTTTTTACTTCTGAACTCCATTTTTTTCATTGAGTTTTGGGCTCTAGTTTCTTGAGATCACTATATTTTTTAGAGTTCAGTCCTCTGTCATTTGTAGGGTTGGTTAAAATCTTTTCTTATTCTGTAGGCTTTTGTTTTGTCTTATTGAATGTGTCCTTGGCATTATAGAAGCTTCTCAGTTTCAGGAGGTCCCACTTATTGATTGTTGTCCTTAGTGTCTGTGCTACAGTTGTTATATTTATGAAGTGGTCACCTGTACCAATATGTTGGAGGGTATTTCCCACTTTGAATTCTATCAAGTTCAGTGTGGCTGGATTTATGTTGAGGTCTTTGATCCACTTGGATTTCAGTTTTGTGCAGGCTGATAGGCTTGGATCTATTTGCATTTTTTCTACACACTGCCATCCAGCTATGTCAACACAACTTGTTAAAGATACTATCTTTTCAGCTCTAAGTGTGATTATTTTCTGCCGTCTACTCCTTTTAGGTGAT
Source organism: Sigmodon hispidus (assembly GCA_004025045.1). NCBI lineage: Eukaryota > Metazoa > Chordata > Mammalia > Rodentia > Cricetidae > Sigmodon > Sigmodon hispidus. The sequence goes on along the minus strand of PVIH01003952.1, from coordinate 834 downwards.
TTTGCTTCTAATTGTTCTAAGACTTGCAACTGTACTGTTAGTTCTCAAATGTGGGATTTTTCTTGTTTTTTCTTTTTTTTTCTTCTTTATTTTGTATTTATCAAAAAAACAGTAAAAAGAATTTAAAAATGTGGAAGAGTTAACAATAACTATACAGAGGATAATAATCATAAGCATGGCTTATCAAGGGTGGAAATGCAAATAAGATTGCTACACATATATTTTCTTTGTGTTCAGCTTTCCCTCTGAATTTTTTTTTCCATACCTGTATATCCTTATTCAAGGTCTCTTCCCCCTCCCACCACATCTGGTCATTTTTCTTCTCTGCAACTCCCCATCCCCTCACTTGGCAGGGAGCAGACAGTCCTATGGTCCCACTGACCCAATAATGCTTGGATCCTTCTTCACTCCTGGCCAAATCCAGTTTTGTCCCACCTCCCTCAAGAGTGAGTCAGGTGTTCCTATAGATGGTCTTGGATTTGAAGGGTCAGTCCAGGGTGTTTCTGATCCCAAGCTGTTCAGTGGTTGTGGTTTGCTGCTTGGGCATGTTTGCCTTTTTTCCTGTTTGTTTGTTTAGAGACCACTAGTGAGTGAGTACATCCCCTGCTTATCTCTCTGAGTTTGTGATACTTCGTTCAGGAGGATATTCTCCAAATCCATCCATTTGCCTGTGAATTTTAGGATATCATTTTTTCTTACTGCTGAGTAGTATTCTATTGTGTAGATGTACCACAGTTTGTTAATCCATTCTTCAGTTGAGGGACATCTAGGTTGTTTCCAGGTTCTTGCTATTACAAATAATGCTGCTATGAACATAGTTGAGCTAATACCTTT